>JAAGKR010002101.1:36057-103933 GCA_011419295.1 Clarias macrocephalus | reverse complement strand
AAAAAAATATCAGCGAGAATGAAAGGAAAAGACAGAAAGCAGAGTTGGAGGTAGCAAAGATAAAGATGTTGAGGTTCTCTTTGTGAGTGACAAGGATGGATAGGATCAAGAATGAGTTCATCAGAGGGACAACCCATGTTAGATGTTTGGGAGATAAAGTCAGAGTGGCCAGATTGAGGTGGTTTTGACATGTTCATCGCCATAGATTGTTCATATATCGGGAGAAGGATCCTGAGGTTGGAACTGCCAGGCAGGAGGACAAAGTAGAGATTTATGGATGTAGTGAGAGAGGATGTGAAGTTAGTTGGTGTGAGAGAAGAGGATGCGGAGGATAGGGTTAGGGTGATGGGGTGAGAACAAATATTTCATGTCTCTGTTCTTGAAGACTACTGAAACGTGACTGGCATGAATTTTCAAGCATATTATTAAAAATCCTTGGTAAAAAAAAAATAAAAAAAATCCTGACCCAAGACCTTTTCACAGTATTTGGATAGTCTGTTCTTTGCAGTGATTAAAGTAACTCAACATCACACCACAAAGTTGTTTTTTATTTTTCTATAACGTCACATCCCTTTGTTTCATTCATCTTATTGCCAGTGCAAACAACTTCTCATTCTCATCTCATCTCATCTTCTATTCCGCCTTTCCGGTACAGGGTTGCCGGGGGACCTGAAGCCTAAACTCAGGAGACTTTGGCATAAAGCGAGGTACAGCCTGGACCGTTTGCTAATCCATTGCAGGGCACACACAATACAGACAATTTGGGAACGCCTTATCTTCATATCTTTGGATTGTGGGAAGAAACCAAAGTACCTGGAGGAACCCCACCAAGCATGGGGAGAACATGCAAACTCCACTCACGCAGACCCTAGGTGGGAGTCGAACCCTCAATCCTGGAAGTGCACGGCCACAGTGCTAACCATAACCATTTTTAAGATTTATTTTTCCCCTTGTCCAATTTATTGCTCTTTTCCTTTCTTCTCAGAAAGCAACTGTAACCAAGATAAAGCAATTTCCATCCAGGATCAATAAAGTTATTTGAATCATAAATTAAGGCAAAATGATTACACAGTAATAATGTTTCCCACAAAACCAAGGGATTGAGACCTGCTTTGGGTTGTATGCGTGGAATCTGCATGTTTTCCCAGTGCTTGGGAGGTTTCACTGGGTACTCTGGTTCTCTCCCATAGTCCAAAGACATTTCCATTTTGTCTCTGTAGCGCGAGTTTCTGCTTGCCGCGGCGTATCCTGCCTAATGGTCCACTCCTCCCGTGACCCTGTACAGGATAAGCGGTATAGAGAGCGAGTGAGTGAATGGATTGTATGCCCAGATTTACTGAATACTACAAAAAAAAAGCCATGGTATAAAACAAAAGCAAGGGGAGAACTTAGCTTCCATCCAGTTCAGGCACTTAAAGGATCATCCTTTATTTCAAGGTAAAAAGCATGTGTACAAATCCAGTTTCTTCTCACACCAGTACTACGTCTACACAGTAGTTAACTAACAGTAGATCAACAACCAAACCCAAAACATTTTCTCATTCACAGTAAGGGGGAATGACTAAGAAAGAATTTAGGATGAACTGATCCTACTTTCTTTTTTTTCCTGTTTGCTACAACTCTACTGCAGCAAAATATAAGATTCAGATAGACATAATGATCAGTCAAGCTCACAGACAAACACGTCGGTGGACGGACCAAAAAAAAAAAAAAAAAAAAAGTCAAATCTTATAACGACGCAGAGATGTTTTGGTCCATCTTTGCATTGGAATGGAATCTCATCAAAACAGGAGGTAACACTGAAATACAGACAAATCTGGAAATTCAGACCCCATAAAATGTTTGTTTTGTTTTTTAAAGTAGAATGAAAATGGTTAAAATAATTTTAAAAAAGGATGCATGAAGTCAAGAGGTTAAATTGGTTTTGTATTGAGTCCCGTTGGTGTGTCTGGAACTGTATTTAGAAAATACACATTATTGGACATTTTACCCAGTTACGGGTTTAGAAGTTTGAACTCCACCAGAAATTACTGATTTTCTTTATTTTTAATAAATAAAACTGCATTCATGTCCTGCTTTTTTTTCTAGAAGGTTAATGTGAAGCTTCTCAAGATTTAGATTTATAAAAAGTTGATCAACTTGACTAGTCTGCAATCTGATTCTGTTGAAAATAGCAGATAAAACCTTTCCAACGTGTAAACGAGTGATTAATTAGTTAATGTTAAATGTTTTTGTTCCTGATTACTGAAAATCAATTTTCCATTCATTTTACTCTGCAAAGTTACTCCCACTGACCACTACACACTCTTCATGGGCATTTTATTACAGGGGAAAGCCAACCACTCAAACACAGAACTCTGTATATTCACTAGCCTTGTGTTTGGGGGGGGGGATAAAGGAAAAAGAAAAACACACACGCACACACACAGATAACCTTTTTTCATGAAGTGTGCAAATATTGTCAAGTTTAGAAATACCTATGATGTGCATTAAATTGCTCATGCGTGTTGGAAAAGCATGCACACACGCACTTTTCCCTTCTCTGTGAAAAACCCTGAAAAATTAACTGGGCTAGGGGGAGAAAAAGGGGGAGAAAACCTTTAGAACAGCGTTACTGGATGTGATGGCAACACTAAAGTGCTCGCAGTAATCATGCTGACAGTGAATCCCTAATAAAAACTAATAAAATACCCACCAGCCCTGCTGGGGCCTGGTCGTTAAAAAAAAAAAAAAACTTAAGAAATAACTGATGTGTGAAATAAACATTAAATCTAGAAGTCTCTCGGGTTGGTACGGGTCAGATCTCAGTCAGAGCATAATCATGTCTGTTTTAAGGAGAACGTCCAGTTTGAGAAACAATGAACAAAAGGACACGAATATCCAGACTTGTGAAAGAAATAGTGTGATGAAAAAAAAACAAATCCTCACTTAACAAATGGTAGTTGATCAGACATGATGTTTTTTTTGTGACATTTCTGTTGCAGATATTAATGGGAAAGATTCTTTTAACCAATTCTTTTAACAGATTTCTACTACATCAGACACAATGACCCGGCAGCCCAAGTGTAAACATTGTGCAATTTTGTACATTGTCCTTTTTTTTCCCTTTCATCTAACCACTCTTTTATTGTAAGGTGGAAACGAGGGCAGTGATTTCTTAACCAGACGGCAGAACCATTCTTGCAGAACGTGCATTGGTGGATACCTGTGTACTAGAAGATCCAGCTCTCCTCAAGTGAAGGGAGCTTATTCGAAGAATCAAGTGACTGAACGCTAAGTGACAGAGTCACAACTGAACTACACAAAATCTCCAGGTTGTGAAAGTCGGGTTCATTGAGAAACATTATTATTATAATCATCATTATCCTTATTATAATCATCTTCTTCATTATAAGGAATTCCACCATTAATATTAATCCCACCACCTCCAATATAGTCCAGTATAACCCAAGCTAAGGGTCATGAGCTCAAAGCCTTCTCTCTTTCCCCCTTATTTGGTTCAAGCAGACAGTCTCTGTCTTTCTCTCTTCGAATATAAAGTCCACTAACTCTCTCCTGTTCTTTCCATCTCTTCCATTCTGAGTCAGGTTTATTTGGTGAAAGCGGCCACGACGGCCCAGAGCAGCTCGTTCGCGCCGGATTTGGACGCTTCGGTCTCCGGCTCCAGCTCGAGCAGCGTGCGTACGCGTTTTGTCGCCAGCTCGTACTGCTCGTCCTGCAGTGGCGCGAAAGCGTTCTCCAGCACGTCCGAGGAGTGCGCCAGGAGGATGAGCGCGAGTAGGCGCTTGTCCATGCGCTGCGGCTCCCTCACCCACTTGTCGAGCATGGCTTCCTGGAGCTTCTTGACGAGGCGCTGCTTCACCGTGCTGTTGCTCAGCGGGTGCGTGGTCATGTCGAACAGCAGGAAGTTCTGCTTCTCGGTGCTCAGCACACCTTTCTCCACCAGGTTCTTCGCCAGGCGCTCGCGGACATTTCGAAGCTGGTAGTGGAGCTTCATGGGATTCCATGTTTCTCCTGTCGAAAGCGAAGGAAAGTATTAGGATGAGGACATCAACGTACACCTGCTGACACTAGTTACTTCTGACCAATCAGATTAGAGAATTTGTTAACACCGTTAAGAAGATTATAGATGTAATGCGATGTGTAAGAAGTGTGTGTTTCGTCTCACCACTGAGCAGCTCTATCCAGTTCTGCACCGTCTCAGGAGGCTGCGTTTCCTTCACATGTTTCAGCGCCTCGTCTAGCAACACGTCCCCTGTTGGTGCGTCAGATTTACACAGAACCTAAAGGCACAGGAGAGAATCAACTCAACTGTATGCACTTAAACTGTGAAACAACACTGTAATGTTTTCGCCCTCAAGAGTATTTTGTTTTCTACGGTCAGGTCCAATAGTATTGGAACAGATACGCAATTAGTATATGGTTCGGCCTCTGTACATCTGTACAGTTTCATGGACAACACGATGTTTGTTTTCTTGACGAAATCTAATCTGGCCTTGAGGCATCTTCAGGTCGGAAAATCCTTTGTATTTACATAAATGAGCTCATCTCTTAATTATAAACTTTGAAAACGATTCTCCTACCTCATTGTCGGTGATCTTTATTTTGCTAGATGTTGAGAAAGTTTTCTATTTCCAAGGAAACAATGTTGCGATCATTTACTAAAGCTGTGTTCTGTGGACTTTAAGGACTTTTGGAGTTGCTAAGATCGCCAGTGTGTCCCTTCGTTTTAAGAATGTACCAAAATGTTGATTTGGCCTCTTTAAGATGTCTGTTTTGTTTGAGTTTTGTTTTTTTCCAGCGTAATGACAGCCTTTTTCGCTTGCAACGCGCCTCTTTGAAACAAACACTGAGCATTTCCACAAAAAGCCATCGAATGCAAATTCCACAGTCAAGACTGAACTCCAGACCTTTTAACTCCTTAACTCATCAGGCCACAACTGCTCATCAAACTGTTTATTAGTCAGCTGTCCAATTACTTTCAACTCTGTGAATTTAGATGGACAGTCTAAGCAGTTAATGCAATATTTTTGGTCTAGCCCTTGAAATAAAGCTGAAACTTTACACTTGAATCACATCTTAATTGGTTCATTTCAAATCCATGGTTGATGGAGGCAAAAAAAAAGATAATTGTTTAAGATGACGGCGGTACGCAGGTTGTCTTTTTGTTCTTCTTAACAGCATTCCAGACTTAATGGTCACAATGGTCTTTAGCTAGGGCTCAACAACATTCCAGAACTACAGATAAACAATAAGTATAGTTGAACAACATTCCAATATCACAGACTGATATTTACATCATAATATTCACAAACTACAGTCAGGTCCATAAAAATCTGAACGATTTCTCTGTACAGTCGTGGCCAAAAGTTTTGAGAATTACATAAATATTGGAAATTGGAAAAGTTTCTGCTTAAGTTTTTATAACAGCAATTTGCATATACTCCAGAATGTTATGAAGAGTGATCAGATGAATTGCATAGTCCATAATCCCAAAAAAAACTTTGCACTGCATTTCATTGCTGTCATTAAAAGACCTGCTGAGATCATTTCAGTAATCGTCTTGTTAACTCAGGTGAGAATGTTGACGAGCACAAGTCTGGAGATCATTATGTCAGGCTGATTGGGTTAGAATGGCAGACTTGACATGTTAAATGGAGGGTAATGCTTGAAATCATTGTTCTTTCATTATTAACCTGGTGACCTGCAAAGAAACGCGTGCAGCCATCATTGCGTTGCATAAAAATGGCTTCACAGGCGAGGATATTGTGGCTACTAAGATTGCACCTAAATCAACAATTTATAGGATCATCAAGAAGTTCAAGGAAAGAGATTCGATTCTTGTTAAGAAGGCTTCAGGGCGTCCAAGAAAGTCCAGCAAGCGCCAGGATCGTCTCCTAAAGAGGATTCAGCTGCGGGATCGGAGAGCCACCAGTGCAGAGCTGCTCAGGAATGGCAGCAGGCAGGTGTGAGAGCATCTGCACGCACAGTGAGGCCAAGACTTTTGGAAGATGGCCTGGTGTCAAGAAGGGCAGCAAAAAAGCCACTTCTCTCCAAAAAAACATCAGGGACAGATTGATCTTCTGCAAAAAAGTCTGGCGAATGGACTGCTGAGGACTGGGGCAAAGTCATATTCTCGGATGAAGCCTCTTTCCGATTGTTTGGGGCATCTGGAAAAAGGCTTGTCCGGAGAAGAAAAGGTGACGCTACCATCAGTCCTGTGTCATGCCAACAGTAAAGCATCCTGAGACCATTCATGTGTGGGGTTGCTTCTCATCCAAGGGAATGGGATCACTCACATGAATAAAGAATGGTACCAAAACACCCTCCAACAGCAACTTCTTTCAGAAACTTTCTGAAAAAGACTGAATGCAATGGTTCGATCAAAAACACCAAAAGACATGTGTACAGTGACACAGGAGTCTTTCCTTG
Source organism: Clarias macrocephalus (assembly GCA_011419295.1). Lineage (NCBI taxonomy): Eukaryota > Metazoa > Chordata > Actinopteri > Siluriformes > Clariidae > Clarias > Clarias macrocephalus. Next base: position 97,501 of record JAAGKR010002101.1, on the reverse strand, counting down.
CTAAAGAAAATCTTCACAACATCTAGGCAAGTCATGAAATCTAGAAAGGTAGACATATCACTGCCAAAGTCTACAATTAAAAGACGTCTTTATGTACATAAAGAGCGTTTAACTGAAAATGCAAACAACTGGGAACAAATCAAAAACACAATGGCCGGATTAAACTAGAAAACATCTAAACAAATAAAATCCTCCTCCCTCCTTTTTTTTTTTAAATGGCACAAACGTGTACAGGCGGGTCACTGGTGTCTCAACTTATGATACAAATAGCACAATGAATTCTCAAGTTTATAGATTCACTTATATACTGCAAAACAGATAGAACAGCGCTTCACAGTACATTTTTAATGACCAAAAAAAGATCTTTTCTGAGCTCTGTGTCACTTAATGTTACTAAAACGTCTCTCCTCCGTGTGCATCTCTGCCTCAACGCCGTTTCCTCACTACTCCTAACCAGTTAGGACAACTCCGGAGCGCTCTGACATTTTTGTGGAGATGGAAGTGATTTCCAATTTTAAGAACCTTGATAAACAGTCCTTACTCCCACTCCTGAAAGTAGGACCAAAATGGCGCCATTCTGAGAATTTTTGGCCACTTAGGAGCGATTTCCTACTCCGACGTTGCCCTCACAATCCGTTTCCTATTTTAACTGATTTAGATTGTCCTTTAAAAAACACTAGTTGTATGTTCATAATAAAACGTAGATTATTAAATCAAAAATAACTTGCATCTTCTCCAAAATTGCACAAGGTTACAGGACTACAGTCACTCAAACAAACCTCTGGATAGAGTTAATCCTAACTGTTCTTACACAGCTAAAATTGGGTGTCAGCTACCAACTAGGGAGACAAAGTCTATCTAGCTCTCCCTCTGAGACACGAGGTGCCAGCATATTTTTTTTTACCTGTCCGTGCATTGTGAGCAAGCAAAGTGTTATCTACATGAGTGCATTGCCTATTTTTGCTTACTGCGAGAGTGCAAGTATGCCAAGAGCAGAAAAGCACAGCTGATCTGCTCCTTAAATTTAAGGGTAGTGAAGGCTGCAACTGGATTCAAACTCGTGAGTTCTTTACAGAAGAACGTGCATATATGTCGTACTGTTCACAATGAAAACCTCTAAGAGCATGTTCCTAAAATCAGTTTAAAAAAAAATAGACTTTGTGATGCCTCAAGTTAAATATAAAAGCTGCTAGCTAAATAAGAACCTCTTCCGTGAGATTATTCGACTATCAAAACAGTTGCTAGTTGCAGCCCTACTCTACCGATCTTCATTTTACATGCAAAGCCATTTTGGGGATCACACACCAGCCGAACAGTAGCAGGTGCATTCGATATGCTTCAGATGTGAGGCTCGGCAAAACGCTCTGCTCAGGTTGCGCTCTGAGACAACGCCAAGTACTTGTATCGGGACTCGTTATTAGAGAGTAGTACTTATACTGATGATTTGTCTGGGAAAAAAAAAGAAAGAGAAAAAAAAGTGCTGTCAGTACAAGACCAGAAAATTGTGTCACTGTCCAAATACTTATGGATCTACCTGATTTTCCAGAATGAACAGGATTAAGACTGTTCCATATCTACTGATGTTACGGCTAAAATAATACATGCAGCGTAAGTATTCCAATGCGACATGTTCACAATATTTCAAAGCTAAAGGTTAACAATACACCAAGTCCCTGGAGCTCGTTCGTAAGTCGGATTCATTCGTAAGTCCGACAAAGTGAGTCTTATACATTATTGATGCAAATATACAATGTAAAACATAAAAGAAAAAAAAACTCACAGATTTGGTTTTTAACACTACATGGTGTTTACATTTTGTCTCAGAGCTGTTTCGGACTGTGAACTCTCTGTCTCGTTGAGGATTTACAGAAATTAGGATTATTCACCATCAGGACAGCTTTACAGGACGGCCATTTTCTATCATCGTGCTCCCGGACTGATACCAGAGTGTATGGAAAATTTTATACATTCAGCCAGACTGATGACTTGCGTGTATTTTTTTTTCTTCATTTTTTGCTGGAGAACAAGTGAGAAATTGCGTCACACGAGATAAGATAAGATAATACTCGATCCCGACACGAGGGTCAGGAACACACTGAACTCTCCAGCAAACTTTCGAATGTCACCACCGCTGACAAATTCACAACCTCTGCAATTGATACTCATCGCGTTGATGTTTTAGTGTGGGTGTGTGCATGGCATTCTACTCCCTCCTCCTACACTACTCAAACAATGTGCAAATAAGAAACCAAAAAGCAAGAGAAACCGGCCAAACACCTAATCGCAATAATAGACTGCTCCGATGCTGCACACGAGCGCCTTGAGGCTGTGTTCGTTGCCACGAACGACCAGTGTGCTTAGAAATTCTTTAAAGATTTCTTGTGCACACAAACACACACACACACACCTTTCTGGCCAGCAGACTTTTCCTCCTCATGCCGCAAGGTTCGAGTTGTAGTCGTCCTCGGAGGCTGAGCTCGATTAGCATGCAGCCTCTCAGACCTGAAGATATGCAGTCATTCCAGAATGATGTGTAACCCTGTGACAACACACACACACACATTTTAATTATCCAGATATCAAAAATAGTACCATATGTAGTAGTATATATATTCCTCTGCTAGACCTAACATCAATGAATCTTGTTTAAAGAACATTAAAGACACGATATAAAGGAGTTCCCAGGTAAACTATTAGAAAATACGCTTTGTTCATTCTCCGTGCTGTATTACAAAAGAATGTCACCAGGTGAGATGTTTGTCTCTGTTACTGTTAAAGATGTACATTCTACCTAACAGGTACTTCGCTGAAACTAATGTGCATTTATTCAATATAATGTCATTAATAAATCTAGTAAGTCCCTTAAGGTGGATCAGACACGATGGAAAACTGACTGAATGTCTGTCACGTTCACGTATCCATTGACGCGCGCGCACACACATACACATACACTGATTGCTGGACAAAAAGACTGTTAGGTGGAGTCCAATAAGAATAAAAACAATTTATACACAATTATAATTAAACTATTGATAGTTTGCAGATAAAATTCTACCCATGTATCTCTGACGTAAAAAATCAATTGACTTATCCCTCTGTGATCTAAAGCAAATACTTTTTATTTTAAACATTGTCGTAATATTTGGGTGATACACTTTAGATAGATAGATAGATAGATAGATAGATAGATACAGAAGGGCCTCTCCATCTATGTCTCTCTTTGTCTGTGGGTGTATAAGTTGTTGTTGTTGTAATAACATTTTTTTTTTTATGTGTGTGTGGTATGTAGTTGCATTCACCCAGGTATTACTTCAATGTTTAAAATAAAAAGTTAATATAATGTTATATTTTGTTTATATATATTTAAAAAATGAAGTTTATATATATATATATATAAAGCTGGACTTGGTAAATTATAATAATAACAACATTATGCAACTTATCCATAATTCTTAGACAAATGAATTACAGAATGTTGTGTGTGTGTGTGTGTGTGTGTGTGTGTTGTGTGTGTGTGTGTGTAGAATAATGTAAAGTCAAATCTCACAAAGGTGTGTAAGATTAAATAGACTATTTGCTATTGTTGCTATTATTGTTGCTATTGTTATTATTATTTGATAAACTGTCTGTTAATTATTAATTTGTGTGTGAGGATGTTTCACTGTGTGTGTGTGTGTGTGTGTGTGTGTGTGTGTGTGTGTGTGTGTGTGTGTGTGTGTCAGTCCCGAACCTCTCTGTCCTTCAGTCCCAACAGCAGCACTTCCTCCATTAGTGTTAGCCGCGTCTCCTTCGAGTCTCCCAGCTCCTCCTCGTCTTCCTCCCCGCGGCGCTCGTCGTGCTCGTCCCCGTCGGAGATCTTCTCCCTGTCGGCGGCGGCGGTACGCGAGGCCTCGGTCCGCCGCTGCACCAGGCCCGAGGTGCTCCTCTGCGTCAGCGAAGTCATTATTCCCCACTCGCAGTCCGGGATTCCGATCACCAACACGTTCCTGTAGCACGGTCTAACAACACATCCGCGTGGGAAGAAAAGAAAAAATATGCATATAAATATATAAAAATAAACTTATCCTCGTTTCTGAAAGAACAGCTGCTTGTTGACGTGGATGTTTACATGCATCCGGCTCTCGGATTCGCGATTTCCTGATTCAATATGGCGAGCGTGATGACGTCAGAGATATCCGGGGTGACGCCAGATGACGCGGAAGTGGGCAGGAAATATTTCTGTAACCCTGTTCAGGATGAGGTGGATCACTTTAGATATAATAATAATAATAATAATAATAATAATAATAATAATAATAATAATAATAATAATAAAGATTAAATAAATTATTGAAAACAAGTGAGGAGATTTTTAATTACTAGAACCATCCATCACATTATTAAAACCTGGAAGGATAGCACTAAAATGGCATCTTTGTGGAAGAAATAGGATTGGAAAAAAAAAACCATTAAAGGTAGATCCGGTAAACAGTTGGTGAAAAAGTAGAAATCACTGCTATGTTTAATAGTAAAAGTAAGAGCATTTCCCTACGCACACAATGCAGTGACAGGATTGGAACTAAAAAGCTGTGTGGTCAGACGAAGGGCACTAGTTAGTGAGACTAAGCAGGAAAAAAAGGTTTAAATTTTCTAGTGAGCATAAAGATTGGACTTTGGGGCAATGAAAAAAGGGTCATGTGGTCTGATGAGTCCAGATTGAGTCTATTCCAGAGCGATGGGCGTGTCAGGGTAAGAAGGGAAGCACATGAAGAGATGCACCAGTCATGCATAGTGTCCGCTGTACAAGCCTCTGGAGACAGTGTTATGATCTGGGGTTGATTCAGTCGATCAGGTCTAGACTCAGCAACGTTATGTGGCAATAAAATGAATTCAGCTGACGACGTGAATGTAATGAATGACCAGGGTAGGACATCGTTCTTGGCTGATGGCATGGGCATGTTCCAGAACTCAGTTCGGTTCTGTGAGCATGAGGAATTGTTCAAGCAACCATCAGGCATCTGCAGTTGTTAATTGTTACAGTGGTAAAACTCATAACCCACTATTATGAACATTCTACTTAAAGTACTGGTGATTTGATTAGTTCATTGCATTAAATTAGTCCAGGAGTAGTTAAGCTAGTCAATAAAATACAGTTAATATGTACATATCAATGGAATTAATCAACTAACTAATTAATGTATAAGATTCAAGAACATCATGGCTTGTGCTGTTCCTGTGAAGGCTGTTCTATTCTTATTAGTCATCTAGTGTGTGGTCTATGAATGTAGTGCATAGGGTATGCTTTTAAACTGGGCTTCCCTGTCGGTCCAGGTCAGTCATAGAACAACGGGAATGTTTTGTATACCAAGCGTTTTCAGCCTAGGATAAAGACCTGATTTGTTATCTCCAAACAAGACTGATAAGACAATCAGCTTAACAACAGACCGGCTTATCTTGCTGTTGCTTTACACCTGCATTTTATGTGTGTAAGTGAGTGACTTTACTATGTGTGGTTTAATCATATTTCCTATACACTCTGACCACTGGGGGTCAGTGATGTATTTAATTATTTTATTTTATTATTATCATTATTCTTAATTTATTATTATTATTATTATTATTATGTTTTTTTAAGTAAAGCAGTGGAAATCTAACCATTATCAAAGCTAGTTAGTTATTATTAGATTCTAATAGTCGACTTGTTTAATGTGTTCTGTTGGTGGAAATTTCATTAATATACATAATTTTCACAACTTCGAAAGTGAAAATTCACAAGTTTTCACGATAGTGAAATGTATTAATTGTATTATTCGCTGACATTTCTGTATCTGTTTAAGTTACAGTAAAATTGCTGTACAATCATCAACTGCTGAAACCTCACACAGCTATGTGAAAGTGTAAAGGAAAAGCTGATAGAAATCAAGGTGGGAGGTGCGACATGGCCTACAGTAACACTGCACCTGTTAGATTTTAGAAGAAGAAAAAAAAACCTGAATGAGTGTAGATTACTGTGTTCCAGCCAATCAGTCTTCTCAGAGGCAGAACGATGCGGTGTCACATCCATAGAAAAGCATGCAGGACTCAGAGGGGCTCAGTGTAGTGGCCAAGGGGTGCTGAAAAGGACAACAGAGCAGGTGTGAGGATGCTGAGGGGGGATTCACGGTCGGAACCTTAACAATGGACGAGCTGCAGAAACGTGAGTGATCATTATTGAAACTATTGAGCGTGCACAAATAGGAAAGGAAAAGTTGTCTCTTTTTTTTTTTTTTAAGTTTGACCAATAAATTTATTACAAATTATCATTTACCAGTTTTATCGATTTTGTTTAAAGGAATATAATTAAAAGAGTATCTGGCTTTTTTAGGACCAAAATGATTTGTGTATGCGAAACATTATTATGCTGATTTACTGATGCTTATAAGATATACATCACTTTTAAATGACGCTATACCGAATGCAATTTTTCAAAGAATAATCATCACAATATTAAAGAAAGATAGGAAAAGTATATATAATAATATTATATATTAAATATCTATACTAATTATTCTTTATAAAATCATATAATTATATATAATAATAATAAAAATCTGAATGTTAATAATAATTTGCATATCTTTACAGCTATATTTAATGTTGTGGAGCATCCATAAAACAACATAGTTTCTATTTTAACTAGTCCTATTTTTTTGTAGTTTAACTCGCTTTGCGCGAAAAAAAAAAAAAAAAAAGACAAAAAACACAGAAAACGTTACAGAGAAACTGCAATCTCCACTTTCCATTACAAATCACTGAAACTGAAGACTCCTTCCATCAACATTAAGTTACATTCGAATAACAGAAGCCTATAATGTCTCCATATTAATTATAATGGCTTTTTCCTTTGATTTCCTCGTTGATTATTTGCCTTGGATTAGATGAAGCATCTCTCGTAGATGTCACTCTGGATTATTTGTTACTGTAGAAACTCCAATGGGTCGTAAAAACCAATTGACATTGGGCAGTCGATCATAATCTTTTGACCTTCATGGTATCCAAGCACTAGTGAAACTTAAGCACTTTTGTATGTCGCTCTGGATAAGAGCACCTGCCAAACGCCTAAATGAAACTGTAATTGTAGTGAAAGTGCTTTAGTGTAGCAGGGGATTATATAAAAGGAAATAAAGGAAGTTTTTCCTATCAAAAAGTCCCGGTTTGACTTGAACGCCCTTCGTATCATCTATCTAAAGATTTTTCCTGACCAATATGCATATTCTAATAAATTCTAAGCTTACATGTTCCCTGTTCTGCACAGCACTAAAAGGACTCGGCTCACTCTGCATCGGTTGCGGGCTTCAGATCCGTGACCGCTTCGAGCTGAGCGTGTTCCCTGACCTGCGTTGGCACGTAGCATGTCTGAAGTGTGTGGAGTGTCAGCAAAACCTGGACGAGTCACAAACCTGCTTCATGAAAGACGGAAAGACTCTGTGTAAAGACGATTATATCAGGTTTTTGATCAGTTTGATTTTATGCATTTTATATAATGATTGTTTGAGGAGCCACAACTGCCGCATCTTGTCAGACTTGCAGAGGAATTTTTTTTAAACATGGAACAGTTATGGAATTTCGTGTAGTAGAAGGTGGTGACAGAGTTCATAAAACAATTTTAGAGAAAGATAAACAATGACTGGTTATGATACATCAAATTGTATTCGGTTTATCATAAAAAAAAATTATTATTATTATAAATTTAAAAAAAAGAACATTTTGAAACTGAAAAAAAGTCAGTTGCTGGAAAAATATGACCTATACATACTGGATAATAAAACTGTAACGCTGGCGTGTCTGGACATTGAAGATACTGTATTTGAGAAAAAATAATTTGGTGGGACGTAAGATGAGTAATAGGACACATCAAGATGTTTTTTGGAATTTTTGTCTGTTTGTTTGTGCACACATCACGTAGAAACGCCTGAACTAATTTTAAATGGGGTTTTCACAAATGTGTTTGGCCGAGCGTGAGGTAACATATAGGCTTTGTTTTATCGCAATCTGCCCTCAGGAAGAAAAAAATATGCTAATGGAACAAATGGAAAACTTTCTTATATCATGAGAAAAAAATCGACCTTGTACAAAGTCATTAGTTCATTCCAAAATTCAACAGGTGGCGCTGTACATTTTTTAATACGCACTTATGGATGTGCAATTGAAATCTGCTTAATGAACGCGGTCTCACACCTTCATTCCGCTCACTTCACTGTAACACAAAAAAAATAGTAGTTTATTCCAAAATTCAACAGGTGGCGCTGTACATTGTTTAAAACTCACTTACAGTAAGTCAAGTAGGCTTTTATTGTCATTCCAACCATATACCGTACAGTACACAGTGAAACGAAACAACGTTTCTCTAGGACCAGTGCTTTACAACATAAATTAACAACATAAATTAACAGAACTCGCTAGCTAACTAAGCTAGCTAACGCGAATGAAGTCACGGGCATATCTGGTATTTAATAAGTTGCTCCTACACTATAGGTGGGAATAATGAACAAGGAATGGTCATTTAGCTTCTAATTAATGGTATATAATATATAATAGTATATTACTAAAATAATTTTTTAACCAAAAAAAAGTCTGTCCTTTTGTCTCATTTGTATTTTGATTTCATCCCAAATGACAAATGTTTTTCAGATTATACACCACGAAATGTGCGAAGTGTCCAAAGTCCTTCAGCAGCCATGATTACGTCATGCGTGCAGGAGTTAACGTCTATCACGTGCAGTGTTTCCGGTGCGAGCGCTGCGATCGACAGCTGCTACCTGGAGATGAGTTTACCATCCGGGATGGCTGTCTGCTCTGCACGGACCATGAAAACTCTCAATCACGGATTCATAACACTTACACATGACTCAGCACATGTGACTGAGCTGGACAGATGTGATGAAGGAGCAGGTAAACACACAGTACAAACCAGTTGGAGAAACCAACACGGCAAAGTCAGCAGTTCTTTTCCTGACTCTGAACTGAAATAATATGTACAAAATCTGAAAAATCAAGCTTCAGATACAAAAGTGCAGTTTGCATCTACATTCTAAATGATGATTAGCATTAGCTAATTAGCATTAGTTAACTAGCTATAGTTAATGTTAGTGATTTCAAGATATAAGGATTGTAAAAGGACTATGAAGGCATTTACATTATTTATCTAATGGTGAAGCGTTGAGATTTGAACGTCGCCTTCAGATTCTCATTTTTCCTGTATGCACGTAGACATTTTGCTCAGTAGTATTTTGCACCTGCATGCAGACACTTCCCGGTCGAGTGGAGAAGGTGACGCTGGCTGGCCGGTTGCACCCATCAAGCCTGAGAAGACTGCGCGTGTGAGGACGGCACTCAGCCAGTCTCAGCTCCACGTGCTGCGTACATGCTACGACACCAACCCGCGGCCGGATGCTACGATGAAAGAACAGCTGATGGAGCTGACAGGATTGAGCTCACGTGTGATCCGTGTCTGGTTCCAGAACAAACGATGCAAAGACAAGAAGAGGAGCATGCTGGAGAGACAGAAACAGCATGAGAGCAGAGAACAGGTAGGACAATTCAGGATGTGCACTGACTTTTCCACTTCCAGTGAACAATTTTGAGAATCATGAAGGGTCAGCTCTATATGTCCAGGGTCCTATAAAGCCAGGGTTTTCTGCTTCCGGAACTCTATATTTCCATGGGCTACATTCCCTAGTCTTTATATTCCCAGTGCCCTAAGTTCCCGTGATTCTATGTACTGTATTTAAGGCCTAACGATCTCAGGACATATCCCAGGGACCCATGTTTCCATGACTTTAAATATCCCGGGCCCCTATTCCTAGGAAATATCACCCTTTATGTCCTAGGCCCTATGTTCCCAAGACTATATTTTCCCAGGGCCCGACATTCAGGATGTATTATGCCCAATAGCTCCCAGAATTCTATATTCCCCAGGCCTACATTCCCAAGACTCCAAGGGACTCTCACCCTATATGTTCCAGAGCTCTATATTCCCATGACTATACAGTATATATTTCAGGTCCTATGTTTCCAGCACTCTATCTATCTCAGGGCCCTATATATAGTAGAGTTCTGTGTCTCTATATTTTCTAGACTCCCAAGACTCTATATGTTCTATGCTCCCAAGACTTTTCTGGGAATTTTCCCAGAGCCCTACATTACCAATATTATTTATTCCCAAAACTTTTTACTCCCAGAATTCTATAATCCCAAGATTTACATTCCCAAGACCCAAGAGGTGGAAAGAGTTTAGTGAAATTTTACTGAAGTACAAGTAAAGTTACCATTATAAAAATCTACTCAAGTAAAAAGTAGCTCATAAAAAATTTACTCAGAGTAAAAGTTACTCTTTTTTTTTTTTTTTTTTAAACAGCAGGGTGGGATGAGACATTCTAGCGTAGTTCAAAAAAGATGAGCAAATATAAATCTCAAACTAGTTGTTTTTAACTGACGGAACACCTTTGCATAATAAAGCTGTTTTTTGTTTTTTTCTTTTTTGTTTTGAAAATCAAAGTGGTCACTTAAATATAGCGTCACGTCCCAGTCGAGGGTTGAGCCATACAGCAGAAGAATGGTTCAGGGTTCTATTTTAAACTGTATGGAAATGGTGGTATATGGCAGAAAGAACTAGATCCAGTCATTAACTGATGAAATAATGAGGTTTGTATTGCTTTACACACACACACACACACACACACACACGTACATACACACAATAGGAGGAGGATCAGATTCAGGGTGGACCCAGGCCAAAATAATAAACAAAATGGTATTTATATTTAGTAGCTAGACTACCTTGACGCCCCTACTACTGCGGAGTGCACAAACATACAGTGAAATTATCTACAAATATATACAAAGACCAACCAAACCAAAGGGGCAAAGCAATAATCAAAGTCAATGGGAGGCAAAAAGTCAAAACCAGAATACAGAACCCAATGCCAAAATCACAATCTCTTTCCTCTTTCCCGCGTCTCTCTCCGGTTTATATATGGTCGCGCTGGTTGATGACGTCACTGTCAGGGCGGAAGCGTCCGTGTGGATGGTCAGGTAGATGCCGATGTGGGGACAGTCAGAAAACCTGGAGTGGAGTCTGGAGCAGCGCGCAACCAGGACACGATACACACACGCGAGCGCAACGAAGCATTTATACCAGCACAGTTTGGTGCTTCTTCTTCTCAAACACAGCTGATTTAACTAATCTGTTAATTACTAGGTTCAGTGGGTGTGTTTAGGTGTTGGTGAATTACAAACTGTGCTGGTCACTGGCCCTCCAGGACTGGATTTGGACACCCCTGATTTATACAAAGCATAATATTTTATTATTTTTGCATATTCATTCATTTGTTTTGCTCAGTAGCAAATATGATTTAAAATGTAGCGAATTACAATACTTCAAACAAAAAACATATTCAAGTAAAAGTAAAATTACAGATTTAAAAAACTACTTTAAAAAGTAGAAGTACACAAAAAACTACTCCGTTACAGTAACGCGAATAAATGTCATTCGCTACTTTCCACCTCTGCCCAAGACTATATTCCTAGGACCGGTATGTCATGTTCTCAGGTCCAGGACCCTATATTTCCAGGGTTCTACGTTAATGTTTTAAAACCAAATCCATATTCTAAAAACTCAATGTTCTACCCTGAGCTTGACTTTTTTTAAAGAACAGAAAGCCCTACATTTTGTACATTTTCCAATGCTGTGTTTATAGTTTTACCTCTGAGTGATTTAAAGCGATGGTATTGGAAATTCCTCCAAAAGTGCAAAAGTATGTCTCATCTAAGATAAATTCAAAAGGGAATTGATTTAGGAATCTAAAACCTTCTTTCAGCTGCCCCTGTCAAGGGGTCACTTCAGCAAACCATCCGATCTGCACACAACTGATCACACAAATGTCCCTCCTGACACAGCCCTCCCATTTTATCCGGGTTTGGGACCGTTGGTTGGGTAGTACGGGGTGTGGAAACCCACCGACAGCAGAGCTCGAGATCCTCAGATCCCACTCACTCACTCATCATCTATACCACTTAATCCTGTATTCAGGGTCACGGGGGGGCTGGATCCTATCCCAGGAGACTTAGGGTACACCCTGGACAGGGTGCCAATCCATCGCAGGGCACATACACACACTCACACACACTACAGCCAATTTGGGAACGCCAATTAACCTAACCTACATGTCTTTGGACTATGGAAGGAGCTTGGAGTACCCGGAGGAAACCCACCAAGCATGGAGAGAACATGCAAACTCCATGCACACAGAGATGTTAATCAAACCTGGCCGGGAATCGAACCCGGACCCTGGAGGTGCAAGGCAACACTACAGCACCGTGCCACCTCCTCAGATCCCCAAATCAACAACCTAGTGCCTTAGCCGCATGAACCACTAATCTGATAAAAGTAACATCTACTGGCCAATAAGACATGAGCATTTCACAGCCCTCTGACAGCATTAGACAGAAGTCTTACATTCTTAGGATTGATAGATTTTTTTGATTTTATTCACAGGTTGATCTGATGGATGAGCCATTGTCGGCTGTTACTCCTGAAAACATGGACATAGACACGCTGATGCACCCACTCGATCTGCAGAGTCTCCAGCCGTCTTGGAAGCTCCTGACGAGTCTCTTGCAGCCAGACAGCGACCAAACTCTAGATCAGGAAGCAGTGACGACTCTCAGCCAGCTACTGAACAAGTCACAGGAGAGTTAAGTGTAAGTTAAGAAGGGATTGAAATCTAGTGTCCTAGTGTTGTTTCTTGTCATTTTCAGTAGTCTCTCTCTCTCAGACAGTAAGGTGGGGGTGTCGTCTGCAGGAATTGACATTGCGTTAAATTTAATTGAGCCACGATTTTTTTAATTATTATTAAACATTATCCATCCAGAGAAAATAGCCTTCACTATTGTTTTCTGTAACAGAGTCTCTCAAGCAATTTAAGCTGCCGCGTGACGATATTTATTGAATATTTTGCACTAATTTATGACTTAGTAAAATTTTGTGTAATTGTCTTCATAGGATGAACTGAACCTGAAATATCACTCAGATGTGTTTTGTTCTCTCGTGTGTGTGCAGTTTATCTTGATAAATACTAATCAGCCAGTTATTATCAAAGCGCTTTTACAGCAAAGCCGGTTCACATGCAGTGATGCTCATGAAGCTGCATAAAAGGTGCAAAGAAAGAGAACTGAAAATGACAACACTAAATATTTTAGTTATGCTTTTCTCATTCCTTTCTCTTGACTAATTTTTGGATTTTTTTTTTTTTTTTTTTGCTTCCTTTACGAATTTTTTATTATTATTTTATTAACATCTGTATAGAAAATGTTCCTATAAAGTCAATTAAATTATTTGAAGCCCATCAGATGAAACTCACATTAGATTTATTATACTGTATGTTTACACAATTTACACTGACCCAGGAGCTCCCAAATATGAGTGGATAGAAGGATTTTTTTTTTTTTTTGTTCTCAATTTAACGTGATTTTCATGTTTATTCATTTTATTGAATGTTTTTGTTCCCCTTGTCTGGCTTAAAAAATGAGGCCGAATTATCTTCAAAGTCAAAACTATGTTTTGTTTTGTTTCTTCATTTTTGTATTTAAAACACCATAGTAGAAATATTGTCAAATTTCTGGTATTATCTTTATCACATTCAAGTAATTCCTAATATTGCCACAAAGTTATTTACTGTCTATATATACTGTATTCTCTGTAATTTTGTTTATTCTTTTTCTGTTTTGATGACATCACTTTTTTTGTTTTACTATCAATATTTATTCTTTTGCTTTATTAATTATTAACTATGTTAATCAATTATTCAACAGAAGTTGTTTGTTCTAAACCTCGCATTGTAATGATTGTAATAAATATTTTCCATGATCCATTATTTATGTTCATCTTTAGAATCATCTTTCTTGCTCAAATTGCTTTACTTCTTACCTCCACCTCTTAGACTCCTCCTGTATTTTCCACAAGTTTCTCTCTCCTGTTTGATCGGTTCAGTCTAAACACAGATAAAGCTTTAGAGATATGGGACTTGTGGACCTGCAATAATCAGACTTTGTACAGAAATGATTAATATTAGCATTGGATATGTTTGAAGTAAAGATGAAAGAAAAACCCACTTTCCCACGCCGTCTCCTTGAGTGACCTACATGCCATTTACAATTATTCATAGCCAGTTACAAACAAGGCAGAATTCAGTAGAAGGACAGAGCTGGGAGGTGAAACGCGTACACATGAGTAGTTATATAGAGTTTGTAAAATAAAAAAAAAGTTCTTTCAGGTACTGTTGATTTTAACTATGTATCCGATGATGTCAAATCAGTATTAGATTATAAACTTATGGTGAACAGAAATGCCATGACAATATTGCACGACGTACATAGTTATTGAAAGAAAAGCAGAGTGGCACGGTGTTATAGTGGTTATCTCGGTGGCCTCACATCTCCATGGTTGAAGGTTTGATTCCCGTCTCGGGTCTGTGTGCATGGAGCTGTGCAAGAAACAAGCCCCTGCTCCAAAGTCTTTCTTTTTTTTTTTTCATTCATCTTTTATACTGCTTATCCTTTATACAGGGGCCTGCAGCCAATCCCAGGAGACTTTGGGCATGAGTACTTATTCGCTTGGAAGATAAGAAAAGTTATTTCAGTTACAGTTGATGTTTACTATTAGATTATGTGAAAATCATTATCAGATTATATATTCTTCATGGACGTGAATGTCATGGCAATATTGGGTTGTCAATGATTTCTTTATCTGGGGCAGAAATGATTGTACGACTTACAGAGCCAGAAGGATTTGGAGCACAACGTTTACTTTATTTAGGTTTTTCTGAAATATACATAATGGCGCAGTGTTGTAGTGGCACCGTGGCCTCGTCACAGGACAGTGGCCACGACAGAAGATGAATGAAGAAAGGATTTTGAAGCAGGAGCATGTTTCTTGCATAGCTCTGTGCACACGGACCCGAGACGGGTATCGAACCCTAACCACTCTGACACCAGGCCGCCAGCTCCAAAATCCACAGCTTAAAAATAGTTTAAGTCCACATAGACAAAGAAAAAGCCTTCTTGTTTTTGGAACGTTTTGACCTGAGGTATGTTTGGAGGGGTACATGAAGGTGAGGTTCTCAAGGAGTTGAGCGTGGTGGTGGTGGTGGTGGTGTTGGTGGTGGTGGTGGTGGCATTGTACATTTGGGCTGTTATGCTGCCAGTGAAACTGAAGCATTTAACAAGTTGATGAAATAATGAAGAATGAAGAATTCGTCAGCAGAACCTCGGCTATATGTAGTGAAGCAGGCAATTTAACAGGGTTTTTAAAAATGTCAACCCTTTCAAAATGGTATAGGTTGTGCTTAAAACGCAATCACATGCCAGGAAACCAGCTTAATTGGACACTTGCAATTCTGCCAAAAAGAAAGGTCAAATATCCAACCAGAGTTCAGCCAGAACTTTTGATCTCTACAATAATAATCTGCTAAACAGAAACTTAATAAGGACCATACAACCAAATCTAATGTATGTTTTAACCTTTTACGTATCCTTTATATCTAATCTACAATCTAATATAAAGCAAAAAATATAATAAAACTTGTGCACCAAATTCTTGGGGTTTCTTCTATTTAAGAACTACGCTGTACACATTCTGCCCCAGAAAAGACCAGTTAAAAACTCATTGCAAGCTCAACGCTGCCATGAAATTCCCGTTCATTATGAATTCATACAAACATCTGACCAAAACTGAACTATAGAAAGAATAGAGTATTAGATCAAATCAAAAGCATTAATATAACTCTGTAATCAGAGTTACAGACGCATTTTCTGGGCATTCAAAATCAGGAATTCATGGGTGCTCTTGAATAAGTAAAAGCAACAGTGAATATAATGATTTTAATAACAGTGGGTTGTGATTTCCACCACTCTATATCTCGAACCCCAGGCTGCGGTTCACAGAGCCACCTGAATAAATCAGGCAGTGATTTATTTCTGTGTATCTCCTCTTCCTTGTGTCTTTATAAAAAATGCCTGCTGTATTCTGTATTCTGTATGTCGCTGTGTGTGAATGCGGTTCAATTACAGTTCGGCGCTTCTCTACCAAGCTTTTGTTCTTGAAATCAAATAATGAAAAGAGGCTCAGTACTTCACCCAGGGCAATTCATCCTCACCAAAAAGAGATTAATTAATGTATCGAATCTGTGCTTTTTGCTCTCACAGCTTTCATCTTTACACCCCATGTAGGAGGTTTGTGAAGTTGCTCAATGAGCGACAAAATATAAATTATAGCCGCCTTTTCCCGAATGAGAGGCTTTAATTAAAATGCTGATTCAAGAGCGAATGCAAATTTAGAAAGAACCCACAGCTGGGCTTTAGTGGTGTGAAATAAACGTATGTTTTCTCTTTAGTAGAGCAGGCTAATATTAAGATGCACGATAACATCAGGGCGCATGTTGCGACCAGAGGCTATGCTAATGCCGCGGCTCCTTTTTCAGTACTATCTTGACATGACTTGATTTCACTATTTCCGTTCGGTTCATTTCCCACCACCACCTTAAGCACCACTGTAATGCGCTATCATGAGTAATGCAGTGTGTGTTTGATAAGTTCAACTGTTAAATACAGACGAAATACCTTTAACTGTTCTCTGATGTTTGCCTTGTTAATCTTTTCCAAGTAATTCATTAGCAGGCTTCCGGGACAACATGGTAGCAATTTTTTTTAAGGAATGAGGACTACAGTAGCAAGGCATGATTAAGAGAGACTGAGACATGGAAGATACATTTATATAGATATTTATTTTTGTCCTTTAAGATGTTCAAAAACTTTCTATCTACTGTAGGTATAATATCCTCATTTTCTAATAGTATTTTTTTCATTTCTATTCTTTCCTCCATTCAGATTGGTTTATTTTCATATTTTATATATTTTATGGCAGTGGCATGGTGGATCTGTGGTCAGCACTTTCCCCTTGCACATCCAGGGTCCGGGTTCAATTTCTTTCATGTTCTCCCCCGTTCTTGGTGGGTTTCCGCTGGGTACTCTGGTTTCCTCCCACAGTCCAAAGACGTGCAGAATAGGTTTGACGGCATTCGCAAATTGTACCAAATTCAAATTCGAATTTTATTTGTCACATACACAGTCATGCACAGTACGATATGCAGTGAAATGCTTAGTCATGGTCATAAAAAGGGTCATAAAAAGGGAATGGTCACCACTGGCCTTCACCGTCCCTAGTTGGACTACAGCGGTTGCTAGATGGATGTATAGATTTTTATATATTTCTCTTTTAATACATTTTTATTTGGTAACTTTTGTAAATGTACGCATATATTCCAACCTAGATTTTTACATTTGTATTGAAATTTAATCTTTAATTTGGTCGTATTCTCTCGTGCATTTTTATTGCATCTTTCTATTTTATTCTATTTTTGCAATTTTAGGTCACAGACATCATTTTACTGCATATCATATTGTGTATGTTTCGCATGTGCGTTCATTGTATTGTATTCATCCATGTATTCATTCATCGTCTATACCGCTTTGTCCTGTATACAGGGTCGTGGGGGGCATGGACCCTTCCCCTGGAGACTTTTTTGCACGAGGCAGGGTACACCCATCATAGGGTGTGCAATCCATCACAGGGTGCGCATACACACACACACACACACACACACACACACACACACACACACACACACACACACACACTATGAGCAACTTGGGGACACCAATTAGCCTAAGCTGCAGGTCTTTGGACTGTGGGGGGAAACCAGGGTACCTAAAGGAAACCTACCAAGCACAAGGGAGAATATGCAAACTCCAGACAGATACAGATCTAAGGCAGGAATGCAACCCTTGAGTCCCTGGAGATGTGAGGTCGTAGTGCTAATAGTTGTGTACGTGACAACTAAAATTAGAATTTTTCAAGACAAACAAGGAATGTTACACTGACCTTAACTCATAACATCCTGTTTCTGAAGGACAAAATCTATGTCTAGGACATTTAATCAATTTTGATAGTGACTTCAAAATGGCATTCGGTACTGTCTGTAAAATAGCACATTATCACCTCAGTAAAGCCAGAACACTAACAGACAGAAATGAAATTTAGAAATGAGTTTAGTTTAACAGAATTGTAATTGTCAGCAACACACACATACTGAATTTGGTTTTTATATTATTACAAATAGTCAAGTCAAGTAGGCTTTTATTGTCATTTCAACCATATACAGTTCAGTATACCGTGAAACGAAACAACATGACCAGGACCAAGGTGCTGCATACAACATCAATTAAACAAATACTAACTAGCTAACTCCATCTATCCATCTAGGAACCTCCGTAGTATAACTAGGGACCACTGTGTTTTTCCCGTGGTAGGACATCCAGTCAACACTCACACACTACGGGCAAGTTGGAAACTCCAATTATCCTAATCTGCATGTCTTTGGCCTGTGAAAACAAGCTGTTACACACTCTGATGTGCATGAAATGCTTCGGTATGGGCACGTTTTCTGATCAGACACAATGCAGATACAAGATACAAGACACAAACTAAGACTTAGTTTGAAAGGTGTGTCTGATCAGCCACAATGCAGGTGGCATTGCGGATGCAGCGAGTGGTGGAGATGTCTGTGAGAAGGGACCCGATGATCTTCTCGGCTGTCCTCACTATCCGCTGTAGGATCTTGCGGTCCGAGATGACACAATTCCCAAACCAGACAGTGATGCATCTGCACAGGTTGCTCTCGATAGTCTCTCTAGAGAGGATAAGTAATTTATAATAGTGAAATGCATTACATTTTAAATCTATCCCCACTTTCCTATTATAATAAGCTGCAATCTGCTGGGAGAGCCTTCCACTAGATTTTGGAGCATGGCTGTGGGGATTAGTGATCATTCAGCCACAAGAGCATTAAACAAAATCCCCAAAACAGTGATATTGGGAAAGTAGACTCCGATTCCTGATCATCCCACAGACGTTCCCACCTTCATCAACCTTAACGCACCATTTCTTCATGATGTTGGCTGTGTACAAGGGGATATTGTCCTGCTGGAGCAGGTTTGGACCTATTTTTTTTCCAGTGAACTTATTCCAAAAGTATGTGCACCCCTGACCGTCACATGGATGTGATGGTCAGGGGTGCACATACTTTTGGCCAGACCGTGTATTTCAACTTATATGCACATAAAAAAAGTGATAATTTTAGATTTAAAAAATATATACTGTATATAATCTGAGTTGTGTATTAATGCAGTGTGCAGCAGCAGTTTAAAGACAGTTAACTCTTGAAACATTAGCGTGTGTTGTAACGGCGCTAATATTCTGTGTTTCACAGCACAGGTGGTTACGCTGCTCTGAAGCTTGTCTGTAATTCATATGTAAAACACACCTTCACGCAACACGTGTCTCAAATGCTCAAATGATCAGAGGGTTGTTTTCTGATTAGCATATCTCCTTAAGCTAATAACACGTATTTACCTCACATCCTTCAAGGATGTCCTTGCATCCTTTTTAAATGTACAACACTGTGTAGGATGATCCTGCTTCACTTAAAACACTTCTGAGGTGAGTGTGTGACAAGAGGGCCTCTTCAGTATGTCAATAGAGACCAAAACAGAGGGGGGGGCATCAGTCGTGGCCCTGAGGAGAGACCAGGCGTATTTTACTTTGTCTCTCTGAGTGGAAACGTAGTTAAAGGATGAATAGCGGGAATGTGTGGACGTGAAAGGGGCACTCGAGTCTAATTGAGCGCAGGATGCTTGAAGAGTATGCTAATATCGGCGAGAACGCTAATCCTACAGTGTATGCTAATGTAGGCGCGTATGCTAATACTGGAGTGTGTGCTAATGGGGTTTGTTAGGAGAAAATAAGGTGGTGAAAATAAGGCTAATAATCAGGCATTAGCATCTCAAATTATCTCAGAAACTCTGTTTTGCATTAAAGATAGTTTGAAATAAATTATCTGAGATGCTTTAGACCTATTTAAACAGTATTAGCGGTAGCGTTTATAGAAGCTCCGTCCTGTCTCATTTTTATTTCAGAGTTAACAAACAGGGAAACTTCTTTTGACTTTCAAACACCATTCCACAAGGGGATATGGGACTTAGCCAAATAGAAATATAACACCTACAAGGGGCGTTCAGGTCAAACCGGGACTTTTGATTATGCAGGATAACAGAACACGGTAAAAACTCCCTTTATTTCTGTATATAATACCCTGCCACACTAACACACGTATCCCGGCATCATAAAGGTAGAAAGGTTTCTCAGTACACCGGCACCACAATCGACTGCCTGCTTTACAGAAAGATCAGGACTGTGGCAATACAGTAACTTCCCAGCCAAGTTCCAAGTGGTGTTGGTGAATGATTGTGTGTACGGTTCCCACAGACAGACGCATCCATGCCTGACACTTTTCTCCACCTGGTCCAACCTAATTAATTAATTAATTAATTAATTATCTTGTGTTAAAAGTTATTTTTCTATTTTCGTATCATATTTTTAGATTGAACAAAATGAATTTAAGATTTCTTGTCAGGTAAAATTTTCTTACAAATAATTTCACTAGTTTTAAGTAAATTAAAGCAGGAGAGGTGTTTAAGTTTATATGAAGTCCACTTTTGCTTTGGAGGCTCAGGTACAAAACTTTTTGTGGGAATTTCAGTCATGAACTATTGAGTGACTGCAGTCACAAGTCATCAGAGAACAGCTGCCTGGTATCAGCTGAGGCCAAGACCATCTCATGGTCAAGTGGAACCGTCCCCAGTCACCACACGCATTCCAAGCAGACCACACGGGGCGATTCTCAGCAGGGAGCCGGAGGCCTCCATGTGACGAGAACTCCAAAAAAGCAGGGCACAAGGATGAGTGGAACTGGACCAGACAGGACCGTCCATCAATAGATGAAATGTAGACGCAATATGAATTTCTTACAGTTAAATACCGGTTTGTGCTTTTTCTGAAAGGTCACATGATATCTGAGATCTGTTGCTGATGCTGAACTTGTGCAGACAGAAAGACAAATTATTAATCAGTGCAAGTTCATATGCTAGAAATGATCTCTTGTCCATCACAGGCATTAGTTTTGGCTGAGTGTATGCAATACAACTTAAAGGTCACTAGATGGCAGTAAAGAGTTTTGGACTTTGGGCTAAAAAAAAAAAAAAAAAAAAAATCCTGAGCTGGGAAAGATAATGATTAACTGAAATGGGGTCTGATATAAATGTCTAGCTGTTTCTGCTGATATATCATTATTACAACAGGAAAACCTCTCTAGAAAATGGACAGGAAGTGTTCAGGAGAGGCAGAGAGAAGATCTGTCCATCCTTCTTTCTGTAATGACATCTTAATGGCAGAGGAATTAACAGCTAGAATCATCACACACGCACACAAACACACACACACACACACACACACACGGTATGTCTGTTCCCACAGAGGCTCTTAAAAGAGGAGAGAGTTCATAAGGCTTGTGAGAAACAGTGCCTGTAGTTTCCTCTAATCTAAAAATACGCCAAATTCCCAAATGCAGAGGAAATGTTGGTTTTCGAACATAGAAGAATTTGAAAGAGACCAGATGTTTATGAGATTCCCGAAGAAAAAAAAAAGCAGTGCTATAACATTAACACAGGCAGAAACACTACTTGTTCTTATAACACAAAGAGCAGGGGCAGTTCTGCTTTTCTGGCCAAGATGGCTGGATTCAATCTCATTTAATTTCCTCTGATGACAGGACAAACCTTTTCCATCAGGGTTTACCGATTCCTGTCTTGGAGGTTGTGGGAGATGCAGTACACTGACGTACTGTCTGTAATGTGTCTCTGATCAGTCCTTCATTACGAAGCCCAGGAACACTATTCAGGAACATGACTTTACAGTTCAGATTGGGGAAAATATATATTTTGCTATGAGCAACGAAATAGTTCATTCTGAGAAATGTCTGAAGGGTGACGTTGAAAAGAAAGGTGCTGACTACAGTACAATGCAATCAGGTCACTGAAAAGCTGGAAACGCCAAGTCTGCGTGGTAGAAATGAGCTTCTGATGAGAAGAGGAACAGCTGAGAGAAGCTTACTGATGTCTTTCCAGTGGGCCGTGCTAAAAAGGTTTGTTCTTAGAAAAATCCACCTTCTGTTGGTTTCACAATATACCGTAATTAACACAGTTACAAAAAAGTGCAGGTTTTTCTTAACAGTACAGATTAGCCTATGTTAAGGTGAGGAGGTTGATCGCAGTTGCTATGATTGTATTGGAACTAGATATACAATAGTGATGCCCTCTCATGTCTTCATAATAAATTAAATTCAATGAAATGAGAGCAAATGTTCCTAAAAAGATACCTAAAGATACAATTTATTTTGCCAACCTCAGTAGCAACCTCATTCAGCATCACCAGTACATATATTTTAATCACCGGCCTGATCATCTGTCCTCATCTGCACCTGTTTCCCACTGGTTCATGCCTAAATTTAGACGATTTTCATGCTTGAATGATTCATAGCTCACTGAAACCACTCAGGACTGAAAACGAGAGACAAAAATGAGACCCCAAAACTAACCCTCTGGCTATTCATCTGGTTCTTAATAAGTGATATATCTGGAAAAAAGGGGGGGGGGGCTCAAGACTTTTGCACAGTACCGTGTATCATTTCTAAAGTTAACTAGTGTTGCACCAATTACATTACACACTAGTCAATGTGAAAAAATCATGATTGGCTCCATTTGCCAGAAACGTCAGTGATTTCTGCAACTTTTCCCAGGTTTTAAGGTAAAATAAACCTTTATTTATCCCACAGTGGGGAACTTTCAATGCACATAGGGAAAAAATGGTCACCTGGCGCTTTAAAGTCTGCGTCACTTGCAGTCACTATTCTGAATCACAGCATTTTTGCTGTATGGTGAAAAGTGCGCACTAATTTCAGTAGCACTTAGTGCACTTTGTAGGGAGTTCAGCTTTTTTATAAGTGAAAGCTCGAAAGCCTGATGAAGAAAATTCAGCAAACTCATCTCGAAATCCCATCCAATTGATGTACTCTGCTGCATAGTTTTAAAAGGGGGCAAATTATTGACCTACATCAAGCAAAGAAAAAAGACAGTTACTACAGCTGGGTTAAGAATTGTCCAACACATCATAAAAGGAAGAATGACAGTGATCAGGGATTGTTTATAAATAAAATAAATAAATAAATAAGCAACAGCTGTGTCTAATAGTGAATGTATACTGTATGAATAGCGAATAAATAGTGACTTTGGAGCGATGAAAAAATGTCTGATGAGTCCAGATTGAGTCTATTCCAGCGTGATGGGCGTGTCAGGGTAAGAAGGGAAGCGCATAAATCGATGCACCCATCATGCATAGCAGTCACTGTACAAGCCTCTGAAAGTCAGCTGATGACCTGAATGTACTGAATGACCAGGGATTCTTATCATTGGAGTTTTTCTTGCCTGATGGAACGGCCATATTCCAGGAACTCAGATTGTGAAAGACGAATCATTTTCACACATGAACTGGACACCACATTGTGCACCATAATCAAATATAATGCAGACTTTTTCTGACAGTGTATATGATTGTAATATGAATGTAATATTATATAATATTATATTATATAATTATATAATATGTAATATTGTAATATGATTGTTAAAATTGAGACGTTTCTTCTAAAGCTTAAAACATTTTTTATACTATCGGTAGGTTTACTGTTGAGAAATTAAATCAACAAAATGATCTGGATAATTGAATAAGATTATTTCAAATGAGGTGCAAATGAAAAAAATATGTGGAATACAGTAGGTGGTATACGTTTGTAGGAGTTTTACTCATTCATTCACTGTAACAATTATCTTATACAGTATGATGTGGGGGCCTGGAGCCTATTCCAGGGGACTTGGGGCACAAGGTGGGGTCCACCATGGATAGGGTGCCAGTCCATAGCAGGGCATATAAGCACACACTCTCACATACTAAAGGCAATTTGGAAACGCCAGTTTGCCTTCATGGGATGTCATTGAACTGTGAGATGAAACCCACCAAGTATGGGGAGAACATGCAACACACACACACATGAGGTGGGAGTCGAACCCTCAACCATGGAGGTGCGAGGCCACAGTGCTAACCACTACGCCACCACTTGATAAGATATAATATTTTACAATGCATGTGAGATACAGATTGAAACTTGTGGGTGTATAGTACAAAGGGCATGTTAATAGTTTCATAAAGATGTCCACTGAAAAATAACCTTACTGCCTTTTACAGATGCAACTTGCAACTTGGTCAAATATTCACAAACCACAAACCAAGGGAAACAAGTAAATTCATGCATCATGTAAACATCTGGGCATATTTCACTCACAGTAGCTTGTTCATTCTGGTGGCTCAGCAGTTCCAGCTCTGTGCCGCTGATCGGAAGCTGATGGGGTCACCCAGCTGCCGCTGCTGCGAATCAAATCATCAATCAAAGAAACGAACGTAAATGCAAACATCACTCTAACCCCAGGATGCATTTTTGTGCTGCTTGTCTTTCTGAAGCTTAATGAGTCTAAATTGCATCTTCGTTTAAAGTTGCGGCCTAATGAGGGCATTTAGAGTCCAATCTGATTTGGACACAACCATATGCACAAGAGAGGAAACAAGAGAATCTTCATATTCCCCCCAAGGAACGACCCTAAAGTTAAAGAAATATGCGATGTGTAAACACTCTGACATGCACACACACTCACACTCACACGCACACACACACACACACACACACATACACACACATGGTCACGGCTTCGTCTGCCTTACCATTTCAGTAACATAGTTGTGCACAATCCAAGTGGACAAGATACACAAGCTCTGCTTTCTAAACCAAAGGCCTCATTAATCAACTGATTGTATTTAATTAATTCTAACACATTGCTGTCACGTCTTATTTCACATCCGTACCTGCGATATCCAGTACGGTGATTCGGTTCAGGACAGTGTGTGCTGATTGACTGGAAGCAGTAGGAGCAGTTATGCAAATTAGTGTATAGCTGAGTCTGATCAGTTATCAATTAGCAGATAAGATATTTAATTATCGTTCAGAAAACCAAGTGCCTTGGATATATAGGTGATATAGACTGTGCAAATTTATATCAATCTTTTTATTTAAGATACGAGAAGTTAGAACTTTGTTCCTTGCATCCACAAATTTATTATTTTTTTTAAAAGGTCACGCCCAATCAAATAATGTCTGAGATGCATGCAGGTCTGAAAACATATTTGCAAAATTCTTTCACTTTTCACTCAGAGTGGCCTTTATTTCTATGTATTTCTGACATTTCCTTAAAATGCCTGACGTGGTATTAAGAGCTCTACAGTGCTGGATCGTTTCCCAGCGTTCAGCGGCGCTCGCAAAAACCCTCAGATGAATAAAGAACCATCTGCAATCGAATAAAACATGCCCATGTGCCAACAGTCGCTGGACACTTAAAATCGCCCTGCTGGCTCGACATCTTTGTAGATACTAAGTGAAATCAATCTCTAACCCGGGGAGGCCCGAGCGGGCGTATAAATCACTTCGAGCGGGATCAAAGACCTTCTGCTCTCCTTGTGCTGTAATATTGGAGCTGTTTCCTGCCTCTCCAGGTTTATGTGTAACCCCAACAGTGGGTTCATGACCAGAGTCACCTCTTAAACGCACCATCACAGTTAGAGACTAAAGGATAGATTTACATCATATTGTCCAGACACACGCACACACACACACACACACACACACACACACACACACACACACACACACACACACACACACATACACACATGTAATGGAGAGCAAAGGTTATGTCAAACTCAAAGAGCTCATAAAAACAGTGCACTCGGGCTCACTGGTGTTTGTAACACTGGATGACGTTTTACATCATTTTGCAGAGGAACTTGTAAAAAAAAGAAGAGACAAAGAGCATCACTTTAAATGATGAGGTCGTTCAAACAGAAATGCACACAACCTCCCTCACGGGCCGCATGCAGTTTATTGGCTAAGATAAGTTAACTCTTTAAGTTGAGCTTTTCATTGCATTGCTTATACAGTAGCTTTAGCAGTTTAGCTTCATGAAAGCCCCATGACTATATCAACACTCGCTTTTTAAAACTGTTTGAAAATGTTTTAAACAACACTATCTAGAAAAAAATGGCCATTCCAAAAGAAAAAAGCTGAAAAGCTTTCAATCAGCTATGCAAAGAGGCCCCGCCTCCTTCACAGAAACAGCCACGAGTCATGCCTTAGATAGAGAAAACACTCACAAGGGCCACACCTTCTTTATTGAGACCGACTGATGATGAGGCCACACCCCCTCACATTTTACCTCATTATACATCTGAGCAGTTGAGGGTTAAGGGCCTTCCTCAAGGGCCCGACGTGGCAGGTGGTGGTGCTGGGGTGTGAACCTGGGACCTTCTGATCAGTAGCCAACACTTTAACCAATGAGTTACCCCGGCTACACCTTATTTATTGAGAGCAATAAATGCAGCGGCCACACCTTCTTTACTGAGACAGACAGGGACAAAAGCCACACCTTTTTTGAGATGAAAGCACCTCGCTTGTTTATTCAGACAGACACTGGGGGAGACCACGCCTTCTTCACTGGGACACTGGATTCTTTATTGAGACAGATAGATGCAAAGGCCACGCCTTCTTTATTGACAAAGACAGAAACAGAGGCCATGCCTCCTTCACTGGAGTGGACATTTGCTGAGGACGCACTCTTCCTTGACTGAGACAGACAAACACCTACACCGATACCTAAAGGTGTCCTGTACTGAGACACACCTACTACACTGAGACACGTTCCTTCTTCATTGCATCAGATTAGGGACATGTTTAATTCTTCTTCTACTGTAAGTATTCTGTGTTGGTTCAACCTCCAGTTTTCCAGATATTTGTATCCGTCCATCTAGGAACCTCTGTAGTCCAGCTATGGACCGTGGAGGCCAGTGGTGATTATTGTTGTATTTATTCTCAATATTTATGGCCTGCGGTCAACATTGACACACGCATTCACATACTTGTGAAGCATACATATGATATATCGTATCACTTTAGGAGTGAGGTAAGAAACAGCTTCTAGGCTTAACCAGCCATAAAAATTAATCAAACATGGCTTCTGCATAAAATAAACATGATTGTCGTCATTGCAGTGTTTAGTACACAGTTCCAGACGTTATCATCTATCATGTGAACAGTTTAAAGTCATGTGCTGCATTCTCCTCATGGTCATATGGTGAACACATCTTTCTTTATTTAGAGGATTGAAACAGCACCCAGGACGGTTTTTCGATTCTTTCCACTAAACGTGTTTGGACAGTAGTTAAATGTGGATACAGGAGCCTGTCCAAATAAAGTGCTTCATAGTCCAGAGAACAAACATACCACGCCTGGAAACAGACTTGGAAACACACTCCTCCTCGGAGTGTACCACTACAGCACTGAGGCTAAATAAGGCAGTGGAATCAGGGCTTCTGTTCCAATCCTGGATTTCATACACACTTGTCAACTTGCGTTCTCTTTTCCACTTGTTTTTCTCAAGTGATGAGGCCTGCAGCATGTTAAGGGTATTTCAGTGTCTCTTTCGTCATAATTAATAAACACACCTGAATGGAAACGTACAGTAGATATTCCAGACTAATTTGTCTCTTGGTGTAATATCATGTACATCAAACGGGATCCGCAAGGGCTCAGCGTGGGTGCAGGTCTACAGTACGTACATTCCAACCAACCAGAAGCAGAAGCCACAGCTGAAGCCAAGAATGACAAATTAAACAGGTGGAATAAACTGTAGCTTCTGCTTGGGTGGAGTGAAATCCTGAACTGTCTGGATCCAGATTGACACCACAATCTACATAGAAGCATAACAGCTATGTGCAAGATAAAGCAATCGTTCACTTACTCACTCACCCACTCACTCATCGTCTATACCACTTTATCCTGTGTTCAGGGTCACGGGGGCCTGGAGTCTATCCCAGGAGACGAGGGCACGAGGCGGGGTACACCCTGGACGGGGTGCCAATCCATCATAGGGCACACACACACACACACACACACACACACACACGCACACACACACATTGACATACTCATTCACACTCATGGTAATGTAAACAGAACATCATACAGTGAAATGCTTACAGAACTACATTTTTCTATTAAAAATAAAAAATAAATAAATAGATAATTATTTAATATAAAATATTTAATGTAGAAATAAATAAATTATATATATTTTTTCAAATATAATACATACAAATATAAATTAAAAACTAAAATATTAAAAATTATAGCAATTATTATTGTTAGTAGTAGTAATAGTAGTAATAATAATAATCATAATATAAATAATAATAAAAATCACGCTATTCCTCAAAATTTGCTATCTGGAATATCTTAACTTCTTCGTTTGCTTAAAAGACAGGAAATGTACCACTAAAGCAAAACATCATCAGTAGCCGCTGACTGACTGTACAAAGGCCGGAAGCTCCATCCTGTTGTTTTGTGCTTCACAAAGTAACTGTGCGCCTGATGCAATCTGAGAGCGGTGGCTGGGGTCACGTCACGTTCAGACGAGCCTCACCGAGCCTGCTAAAGCTATCTCATGCGTTACCTCACATAACAGCAGAGTTTATTTACAGAGGGGTTAAATGAGCGCAGTCACCTTTTCAGAAGGTGAGAGGCACCGGACAACCTGGAGGAAACACACAGAGACACAAGAACATGTGGAGGGAGCGTGTAAACCTTCACACGGAGACGCAGAGAGCTGTAAAGCGTTGTGATGTGTAAAAAAAAGAAGAAAAAAAAACACACACACAGATTGCAGTTGAGAGCTTAACAATATATGCACACACATGCTTAAAGGGAAAATCACTTAAAGAAGGCTAGGCCAAGTGTATACTCATGTTTCCAAGAGTCTTCAATTTCTGCCTGCTGTTAATTAATTAATTGTGTGCAAATTAATACATAACGGAGTGTAAATAGTCGTCCGGTTCATCAGCAGGTCACCACACCCAGCATTATTTCAACTTCCAGGTTCTTCTCATAGAAGGACCTCCAAGAAACACAATAAAAATATGCACACTCACACACACACACACACACACACACACACACACACACACACACACACACACACACACACACACATTGTGCAAGAAAAACACATTAACTCTTATTAGTGTAAATAATAAAGAATATGCGATCATGGACACCACAGAAGGACGCTGCTTAGGTAGAATTTGGAGACACATCAATGTCACAGCAACGTTGTGTTTTTTTTTTACACAAGATAATTCCTGGATTGTGGTCAATTAATTATAACTTCACTATAACACAGTACAATTCTTTATCCTTCACATATCCCAGCTTTTTTCTTAGTAGCCTTGGCTCAGAGTGCGGAGTCGGCCAATATACGGCGCCGCTGGAGCAAACCTGTTGCAAAGTATCTAATATACTGTACTAACAATAATTAGTTAGCCACAAACTATCAGAAACTACAAACTATTACAAACTAACACTGTACTGTGCTGTATGTTTCGGCTAGTTAGTGTTCGTCAGCTGCAATCTGACTAACAGAACCAGTTAGCATTAATTAGCTAGTAATAAGCTACAGTAGCTAGCTTGTTACAATTCACTGTCCAAGTAATGATTTATGATAAAACTATGATGAAACTCTGCTAAAGTTATTTTTTACAGTTAAATAGCCAACTGTAGAACATTACTTAATTAAAAATAACAGTAACACTGTAAAAAACTCGGGATCGGAATCACCAGCTAATACAATGTTATCATGATACCAACAGCAGGTCCTGGTTCAGTCTGTATTGCAGTTCTATAAGTATCATTATTTCATCACAATTCTATTTGTTGGTTTTTTTTTTTTTTTTTTTTTGCAATTCTAAACAAACTTTTTTGAAAATTATTTGTTCCTGCCAAGGTGTGAATAGTTTAGAGCACGCCACCTGTAGGATTATAGAGGAACAGCATTTTATTTACCTTAAATGCAACATATATAAAAATTTTAAATTAAACATTTTACCTAAAAAATTATTCTGAAATGTCAGCGTGGCGACACATGAATTGCCACACATAAGAATGCATAGTGATACATCATCTGTAGTAAACAGTAATCAAAGGTATTCTGGAAACGTACTGTGACATCAGTACGTGTGTAGAAACCTCTGCGATGTGTTAAGTCAGATCAGAGGTCAGTGCTGAGGTAAGGCGTAATGAATAAGGTCGAGAGGTTAAAAACTAATCTGTCCCGTGGAAATGTCCCTGAGACATGGAAGGAAGAAATGTTAGGTGGGGTGAAAGGTCAAATGATGAGTTGGTTCATGACCTGAGGAGGTCACTAATTCCTAAAGTCATTAGAATGTGTGATGATGTGATTGGACCTCCACAGAGACCAGAGAACAACGTTTTCCAACAATTTTATGTTTTTCCAATTTTATGTACAGTTTATTGTTTAAGCTGTACATAATTGTTTGTAAAGTTGATTTTATGCCATACTGAAATACAGTAACACACAACAGTCCATGCTGTTATGTGAAAATAATGCACGCCTTCTGAACAATGATTCGAACGTTCGACCATGTTGTGGAGGAAATCGATTTAAAACACAGGGTTAATTCTACTGTAAGTTTCACCAGTAAGCATTTCTGAACTCTTGACCCCTACAGATGGGACATGAGGTCAGGCTGAGGCTGGTTAACATTAACAGTAAACTGGCAGGTCAGTGATTTATCAGAGATAATCAGACCATGGCAATCAGACATCTAGTCATCTTAAAAAGTCAACGATATTTTACTTTTACCAAGGCTCTGAGTTGCTAATGTGAAGGTTGATGGTTCGAGCCCCAGCTCCACTACTGTAGGTTGCTGCTGTTGGGCCCTTGTTGAGGTCCTTAACCCTGTACAGGGGTGCTGTATCATGGCTGACCCTGCGCTCTCACCCCAGTTACACTAGGATATGTGAAGACAGAATTTAACTGTGTACTGTATATAAGACAAATGAAGACTTTATTTAATCATCACAGTAGTTTTTTTTTTCTCCAGTGCAAAATCAAATAACTAAACATTGTATATTGGGGAGAATGTAAAAAAAGATTTTTATATTTTTTCTTTTTTTGTTTTATAAGCACAAACATGTTAAAAAAAAAAAAAGCATGTTTAATGCGGTTGCTTCTCACTGTGAGACACTTAGCGGATACCACTGGATGTTCTGTATTAAATGCTCGGTAATTCTGAGTCCCAACTAACCACATAAAAATCTTTATAAAATTAGATTGTGAAATGCAAAGTTCTAATGATGAAACCAGAAAACATGAGACACACAGTAGGAATGTAAGCCTGGTAAAAATAAGTATCATTTAATATAATAATAGTCTAGTTGAAGCACATGTAGAACACTTCACTGTAGAACACATTGTTTGACTTGGTACTTACTTTATTTTACCTACTACTTAATCTATAATTCAGGATGCAAATCTTTTCTTTTTAACATAGTTTCTAAAATTACATACTTTTTGATCGCTTATTTCATGATAGAATTACAGTATATTTTCATATTTTTGATAGAATCACAACTTTTTACACTCCAGGTTGAAATGTTATTTTCAACCTGGTTGAGACTTTAGTCAGAAAAGATTGGCATGTGAATGATGTTTAGCAAAACAAAAAAAATATTAAAGGACAATAAAGTGTTCTGCGTCCATTACAATCAAACGCATTGCATCATCATTAGATTATTTGTAGCACCTTGTGTGGAGTATCTGGAAATAAAACAGTACTGGATAGTTAGGTAGAGATTGTAGTGGTTTGCACTGTCGCCCTGCACCTACAGGGTCGGGGTTCGTTTCCCGCCTCGAGTCTGTGTGCATGGAGTTTGCATTCTTGGTGGGTTTCTTCTTCTTTTTCTACTCCGTTTTCCTTCCAAGATCCAAAGACATGCAGATTAGGCTCATTGGCGTGGTATAGTGGCCTCCACAGCTCTTTAGTCATCAATCCTTTGATGTGGAAATGCTCTTACTTTCACTATTAACATCGCTGTGAGTTCTACTTTCTTTTTTACGATTGAATTTCCCTACGCATTTTGGTGCTCTCTCATCATGTTCCTTCAAAATGTTTTTCCAGCCACATTTCCTCCTCCAGGATGATGGATCATCACTATCCTTCCAAGGTTTAATAATGTGTTGGACAGTTTTAATGAATTTTAGTCCTTTCAGAAATCTCCTCAGTTTTCTTTGCTCGATGCGGAGTAACGTCTTTGCCACGACCACAGCATATGTCTTCTGATATGGTTGTTTAAGAAATGGGAAGTTACTCTACTCACTGCACCAGTTAGGGATAAATAACTAACTTGTTGCCTTAATAACTTGTTGCCTAAGTTGAGCCTTATTAATCACTGCAGTAAATATCCGACGTAAGACTCTTACCTATTTGTTACCTATTAAGCAGTCTTGGTGGTTTTGGCCAGGCAGAGTATATAAGTTCATATATACAAATAAGCTTGTTGTAAACTTATCCATGAATGCATTTCTAAATAGACTGCAGTGGTTATGTCCAGTACCAGCACTAATATCTACTAATTGCATAATTGACTCAAGCATAAAATAGGACTGAAGCACAATTCTAATGGGCTGTCAAGTGCACAGAACAATAAACTATTAAATAATATGTATCATAATGGGTTCCAAACTACTGTAACAAATGTATACTACTACAGTCGTAGTAATAATTTTCACAAAGTTTGCTGCTAAATTGATTTTAGATCTTTGTTTCCGTTGTTTCTGTGATGTACTGAAATATAATTACAAGCACTTCATACGTTTCAAAGGCTTTTATCGACAATTACATGACATTTATGCAAAGAGTCAGTATTTTCAGTGTTGGCGCTTCTTTTTCAGGACCTCTGCAATTCGACTGGGCTGCTCTCAATCAACTTCTGGGCCAAATCCTGATTGATAGCAACCCATTCTTTCATAATCACTTCTTGGAGTTTGTCAGAATTAGTGGGTTTTTGTTTGTCCACCCGCCTCTTGAGGATTGACCACAAGTTCTCAATGGGATTAAAATCTGGGGAGTTTCCAGACCATGGACCCAAAATTTCAACGTTTTGGTCCCCGAGCCACTTAGTTCTCACTTTTGCCTTTTGGTGCTCCATCGTGCTGGAACATGCCTTGTTCTTCACCAAACTGTTGTTGGATTGTTGGAAGAAGTTGCTGTTGGAGGGTGTTTTGGTACCATTCTTTATTCATGTGAGTGATCCCACTCCCTTGGATGAGAAGCAACCCCACACATGAATGGTCTCAGGATGCTTTACTGTTGGCATGACACAGGACTGATGGTGGCGTCACCTTTTCTTCTCCGGACAAGCCTTTTTCCAGATGCCCCAAACAATTGGAAAGAGGCTTCATCCGAGAATATGACTTTGCCCCAGTCCTCAGCAGTCCATTCGCCATACTTTTTGCAGAAGATCAATCCTGTCCTGATGGTTTTTTTGGAGAGAAGTGGCTTCTTTGCTGCCCTTCTTGACACCAGGCCATCTTCCAAAAGTCTTGGCCTCACTGTGTGTGCAGATGCGCTCACACCTGCCTGCTGCCATTCCTGAGCAGCTCTGCACTGGTGGCACTCCGATCCCGCAGCTGAATCCTCTTTAGGAGACGATCCTGGCGCTTGCTGGACTTTCATGGATGCCCTGAAGCCTTCTTAACAAGAATCGAACCTCTTTCCTTGAAGTTCTTGATGATCCTATAACGCAATGATGGCTGCACGCGTTTCTTTGCATGTCACCATGGTTAATAATGAAAGAACAATGATTTCAAGCATCACCCTCCTTTTAACATGTCAAGTCTGCCATTCTAACCCAATCAGCCTGACATAATGATCTCCAGACTTGTGCTCGTCAACATTCTCACCCGAGTTAACAAGACGATGACTGAAATGATCTCAGCAGGTCCTTTAATGACAGCAATGAAATGCAGTGGAAAGTTTTTTTGGGGATTAAGTTCATTTTCATGGCAAAGAAGGACTATGCAATTCATCTGATCACTCTTCATAACATTCTGGAGTATATGCAAATTGCTATTATAAAAACTTAAACAGCAACTTTTCCAAATTTCCAATATTTACGTAATTCTCAAAACCTTTGGCCACGACTGTACATGTTTCCCATCAGTCCTGGCACTTTACGTTAATCATACACAGCTGAGTCTAATGAGCACTGACCTTGGGTAGAACTCATCATCTACAGTAGCTTTTGCCGCCTTCACTTTATGATTTATTCCTGTTTCCAGTTGTAGTTTAGCGTTTAGAGTTTCTATGTGTTTTACTGATGGAGTGTTTATCTGCACGTGCATCTGCATGGAAATTTCGACAACTATAAGTTCTGTTTCATTCCAAGTACAAATTAGTATGGAAAGGTTGGTGTCAAAATAACACACCACAGTGATAGAACTACTTACTGTAAACACTATTGCTTGCTTTTTCCCCACAAGGTATAGCTGTATATGATAAACATGTACTGTATCATATTCATCCAAACGAATATCATGGTCTCTGCTGACAATTTATGTACTTATAAATTGATGTACTCTTGAAATGCAGCTCTCGGGCAGAAGTTTCTCATCTCGAACATGTGGCATTCGTCCCCCTCACCCCGACCTGTCAAACAAACACAGAATCAGAAACACATACTCCACTTTTCAGCTGTCCGTCGGTGAGACAGAATGAGATTTGTGGTGAACTGCCGAAACGCGGCCCAGACATTACAGTTTGCGACTGTATAATAACACTGGCATAGCCAGATGCGGTGATCGTAAGCCGGTCCGCTCTCATACGTCATCCGAGTCATGAAGAGAGCTTTTAGCGGAATCTAATTTGTTCCATTTCACTCACAAATGCAGGATCACATGCTGCTAAACAAGAGGACAACAACGTCAAAGACACAAACAAGCCCTATCAGCCTTAGCTGAATTCCTCAGAGTCTACTCTTGGCAGTGTGCACCACTGTGCATTAACCTCAACTGAAGTTTGAATTAGTCAGAGTACAGTTAATTATAGGATTTGTCCACTTTTGAAGAACCTTTTCTCTCTCTCTCTCTCTCTCTCTCTCTTTGTAAGGACACTGCAAAGACATTTCATGCAATTGAGTTCTTTTAATCCCCGAGACTGAATTCTGTCATTAGAATTCAGTTCAACATTGAAAACACCAGTTAACACCAACACAATGGACGACATCACACAAAGAAATAAAAATCCAAACATTTGAACATTAAACACACTACTATAGAATCTGACCAACATTAACCACCACACCCCAACATCCTTAAACACCAACGTCATTCTGCAAACGCTACATCAAACTAAATCTCCATGCATGCACACTGTAAAAAAATTAACGTAAATTTTACGGTAAAAAACTGGCAGCTGTGGTTGCCAGAATTTTACCGTAAAAAATAGGGTAGCGATGTTTTTAGGTTGTACAGGATTGCACTCATTTTACAGATTTTAATAGTTTTTTTTTTTTTTTCAAGACTTGCCGGGAATCGAACCAAGACTCTGGCGGTGCAAGGCAACAGTGCTAATCACTTCACTACTGTGCTCGCTACGCAAATGTTGTCGTTGTTGGAGTGCAAGTCGTGCGGGGGACACACGGAAACCAAGTCAAACAACGACAACAATTGCACAGCAAGCACAGTGGTGTAGTGGTTAGCACTGTTGCTTTGCACCACCAGGGTCTGGGTTCAATTCCCAGCCAGGCTTGGAAAAAAACAATTAAAATCTGTGAAATATACAGTAAAATGAATACAACCTAAAACATTGCTACCATACTTTTTACGGTAAACTTCTGGCAACCACAGCTGCCGGTTTTTTACCGTAAAATTTGCGATTTATTTTTTACAGTGTACAGAACTTCCGACTGTTCAATAGAACTCTATAGAACTTTTAACTCCAGGTGCATGTTCTATAGAACTTCACTCAGGTCTATCGAAGTGTTTGATATTAAACATCAATGCATGATCATGACTGTTAGTTCGTGGTAGGGTTTGATGTTGAAAGTGTTTGATGACTGATGTTCGTATTTTAATGATGAATGTTAGCTTGGTGCTGAATGCTGGTGTTGGAGAATGGTAGTGTTTAATTGTGAAAGTTACTACAGTATTTTAGTGGTAGATGTTATTTTGGTGGTGAACAACAATAACTAATAGTGAATTGTGTTTAATAATAAAATTTAAAAAATTAATGGTAGATGCTGGTGTTTGATGGTGAATATTCAGGTTTCAGGTGTTGAGGAGTTGATAGTGTGGGAGTTGGGGAGTGATAGTGTTTCATGGTGAATGTTAGTATTTTAGTGGTAAATGTTAGTAATTGATCATAAATGTTAGTATTTAGTGGTGAATGTTGGTGATTGATGGTGAATTGTGGTGTTTAATGGTAAAGGCTGCTGTTTGATGGTGAGTGTTAGGTTGTGGTGTTTGGAGGTAAATGTTAGTGTTTGATGGTGTATGGTCGTGTTTGTACAGTATATGGTAGTGTTTGGTGGGAATATCAGAGCTTGATGGTGAAGTGTTGGTGTTTAGTGGTCAATTTTAGTGTTTGATAGTCAGTGGTAATGTTTGATGGTGAATGGTAGTGTTCTGTAATGAATGTTAGTGGTCGCTGGTACAGTAAATGGTCATGTTTGGAGGCAAATATTAGTGCTTGATGGTGAAGTGTTGGTGTTTAGTGGTCAATGTTAGTGGTTTGTGGTAAATGGTAGTGTTTGGAAGTTTAATGGAGGATGTTGTGTTTTGATAGAAAGTGTTAGTGTTTAGTGGAGATAGTAGGTGTTTAATGGTGATGTTTTGTGTTTGATGGGATATGTTAGTGTTTGGTGCTGAATGTTGGTATTTGATTATAGTCATCGTTGTTTGCTGGTGAGTATTGGCGCAGTATTGATGGTCAGTTATTAGTGTTTAATAGGGACTTTTTGTTTTGATGGTTAATACCCACCAACCACAGGGAGAACATGCAAACACCAGGCACACAGACCACATGGAGGAATTGAACCCTGGACCCTGGAGGGGAGGAGCGACGCCGCGGTGGTAATCACTAGGCCACCGTGCCTGCATGTTGAACAATGCCAAGTAAAACGAGCATCATACGCACCATCAAACCGAAAGTTCGGTTTTGTTTTGTCTCGGTTTCTTTGACCAAATTATCTCTCATCATCATGGTCACTGCATGTGATTCATCTCGCAAACTATTTCCTGTTTACTCTGTCCTGTCCCAATATACACTGACCCAGTAATCGCACCTCTTTGATTTGATAAATCCTCATGAACTCTGCAGTCCACAGCCATCCAGCAGTGAAGTTCTGACATGTCTTCGTCACACCTCTAAAATATCTTAAGCTAAAAATGAAACCCAGAAACCGACAGTCCTCACCGAGCGTAAAGGATGTGCAGACACCACTCCTGAGATGACTAAACTGATTATTTTGTCATGAGATGACTTCCTGTCTCCCATCGCCCATCTTTCTCATTCACATTAAGAGTGGTTTATTATTTTAACTCAGTCAGCAGCACAGAGGCCTGGTGAGGAAGGAGACAGAACAGCTTAAAGGCACTATCTGGGAAATCAGGTAATGGTGGGGGGAAAAGCTTGATGTGTCCAGAACAAGCAAACACACCAGTTGCGAAACACATATTGTACTACATGAGCGTGTGTGCATGTAACTCGTAACACATTTCATCACTTTGTACTAATGTAAGTCGATAGCAAAACTTGTTAAGGGCAGGCAAGGAACTTACAGATTTGCAAACAGCTGAAGGTTCAGAGTTTTAAATATGCATTCTTCAAATGATTTTAACAGCTAATCATATTCTGAAAATTCTGGGTAATTGAACCCGGTTCTTCTGCATGGCTGGCGAGGAACCTTCCACTGAGCCACCAAAGCAAGTTTCTACTCAATATCAGATAAAGCTGATCAACATTGTGTTGATTTTTTAGTGACTCTTCCCATTAAAGTGACCAAATTCAGCACATAAATAGAAAAGCTGCTGGTCCTTGCCTGCGTGAACAGTATGTTTAGGATCCGACTTCCTGTGCTATTTGTTTAGAGACGAATCCTGGCCCTTCATCCCAGAAGCCTCCTTCCTGTTTATCTCCTTGTTTACTTCCTGGTTTTATTAGTTACGTTTTCCCGACCTCATCCCGGATTTTCGCCAGCTCATGTCCGTACACCACCAGGCAGCAAAAAACCTGGCTTTTCAGAAGGAATTCTTCCAGATGAAACCGTGCACTTCATCACAGAAGCCTCCTCCCTGTTTATCTCCTGGTTTACTTCCTGGTTTTATTAGCTTCTATTTGTTGACCGCACCCCGGATTTTTGCCAGCTCCTGTTGTTGGTCTCATTAGGCTTACATTAATCAATGTACAGTACACAGTCACGTACAGCCATGTAACATCCGGCAACAAATGAGCCGGCGCTATTGTAGTGGTTTTTCCTTCAAAAAAAATGAAACAAGCTATATCAAACATTTTATGAAAGAATTCAACAACTGCCCTTAGACGCCTTCCTGGGTTCACTTTTGAACCCCTAAAGAAGTAAAACTTGTGCATATATATATACAAGGTTAAAAATGCTAAAGTATTCCTTTTTCTTGTTCCATTCGAATTGCTTCAACAGCCGTTTCCCCGCCAGCTTCTGTTTTCCTCTTGTTTCCAATGAAAAGCAGCTCGTCGTTCTCTTCAAATGAGAAACCAGAAAGCAGAAAGCCGTCTGTTCTAGAAATTTTCCCCAGACACTGGAAACTTTAAGACAAACTTCATTATGATATAATGTTTTTACATTTTTAATGCCAAAATGTATTTTACTTTTCACTTGGGTGTGTCCGTATTTCGAACAACAAAAAAAAATGGGGGAGAAAAAGTAAGAGACGCTAATCACAGACTTCCTGAAGAACACTCCAGGGGTTATACAGGGAGTGGAAGACACAGGAAGCTCGAATATAAACCGTCTCAGACAGTTCCTGAGATGTCCAGATACATTGTTTTGTGTGTGTGTGTGTCCGTGTGTGTGTCCGTGTGTGTGTCCGTGTGTTTCACAAAGGGTCCAAGAAAGACATGACTCCTGCTATCATGACAGTGCCAAAGAGACATGGAACTACGTTACCCATCAGCCCCAGGACATCACACGTCTCTGATGGACGCACCACTGTTTTACAGTCAAGTCTTGTGCAGCGTTCATGGGCTCTATTTTGCCTTTTTAGCCGCCGATTGCTGTCTGGTCTGTGTCTGCGTTTTTTATTAGATCATAAGTCATGTTGAGGTCTGCGATGTCTCGAATTAAAAATATTCCACTTCCACAAGTGCATCCACTTCCTTTTGCTCTTTAGATTCATTGTAACAGTGATATATTTAAGCAAGATCACATGAGAGGAAGTGTATATTGCTGAATATAGCATGACTGGGTTTTATGTTCCCACTGAACATACTGTACAGCATTAGGGCTGAATAAGGCTTAATTAAATTTGATAATGTGGGTCCCACCCTGGTTATGCTCGATGGACCCCAACACCCTACCCTGAGAGCCACTGGTTCAGCATCTCTAACACTCTGACTTACCGTCATCTATAAGCATGAATTTACAGTCTAATATTAACTGTTACCTTATATATGGAACATCATAAAGCTGCCATCTTGGACAATTAGCATCATTCTCCACCACTACCAACACTGATCACCAACTGGTGACAGGATCATGACTCACCCTCGCCTGTGTGTCTGGTCCGATCTCACGGGAAAAAAATCAAAGCAGCACAAATCTCGGGGAAAAAATCAGTGCTGGCCACGATACATAGAAAAACACCAGAACACCCAGTGCACCACAGCCCGCTGCTGGTCCAGCAGACAAAGAGCCCAGGGCCTCTGATCTCCACCCTCCAAACTCACCGCAGTGTCCCACCCAGCAACCTACGGCACCCAAATGATCTCCTGCCAATGTCCTGGTGCCAGACACCACAGCACGCCCAGCAGATTCATGGAAGGAGTCTCCAGTGTCACTGCTTTGTATCCAGCAGAGAGGTGTGTATACTGTATTTATTTTTTTTTTTTTCAGTATTACAAAAGCAATGACACTGGAGACTCCTTCGATAAATGCATCCTTACAGAAACATTTCCATTTTCAGTTTTTGTTAAGTAACAACATGTTGGTTAAGTCGTGGTGGGATGGTTTTTTAAGTGGTTTAGTTATTAAAACTGTTGCCTCGCACCTCCGGGGATGTGGGTTTGAATTTCACCCTCTGGTCTGTGTGTGTGTGTGGGGGGGGGGGGGGTTGCATGCATGTTCTCCCCATGCTTGGTGGTTTTCCTCCCTACCACAAAAACATGCAATGTAGGTTGATTGATATATTGAAACGTCCGGAAGTGTTTAGCCGGGTGTGTGAGTGTGTTGATTTGCCATCAAAGGGTTCCATGCGTTCCTCGAATGACCTATGTTACTATAGAAATGATAGCACTTTAATACAGACCTACAGCATGATTGGTGTTGGAGATGAAGCTGCTGCAAGAAGCTGCTGTTATAGCAAATCAATCAATACCATCGGAATTGAGAATTGAACAGAGATGCCATATAAATACCGAAAACATGTTCAACGCATGTCTGACAATCTGTTCACTTTTAAAACATAATTGTGCCCCCGAACACCTGAGAGCTACACATGTGGAGGGCAGATCTTCTCCAGGGGTCGACTCAGTGACGGAGTGAGTATCTGCTGAAGCAGGGGGGCCTCCGCTGGGGTTCGCGTCAAAATAACAAATGACTTCCAGTGACAGGGAAGCGGATCGGTACCGAGCACTCGCCGCTTCATGTGGTAATGTTTAACACACTGCTGCTATCGCTTAACTTCAAAACATGAGTTTGACATGTTCAGGTCAAAGTGTTGTCAGTTCAAAACGACTGACTCTGGCATTCTCGAAACCGCGAGAGGAAGTTAAAGTGCCATGCGAAACACCATCATGCTTCCACTTTCGACTCTGCTCACTTTTCACAAGTGCTGAATTACAACATAGACCAAAGTGTTCATTTAAAAAATGCTCAAACACATGAAAGCCATGTGAAATGTGTGTTTCTTTAGATTTGCTGTACTGCTACTATGTTTCTGTTAAATAAGGCAACTTGAGATGAATCTGTATATGAAAATATATGTACAACTTGCACAAATTTACACCTTGGTGAAACAAATGTAGCGCATCTGACTCAGATCAGGTCAGCTGAGTTTTAATTTCAGGTTTTTCCCCCCATGAACTGAACTGATCTCATATGAACTTTTTTTCATTGATTGTTTTTAGTGTGATCCCTAAGTCATACAAAGATGATACCCAAAGCAGCACGCTCGCGCAGCAGGTAGCGTCGCCCTCCCGTGACTTCAGGACCCTCAGATCGACCCTGGGCTCAGGTTACTGTCACACCTGGAGTATGACATATGAGGTTCTCCCTGGGTTTCTCTGGGTTCTCATTTCCAGCATTCCCATGTATGATAGGTTTCAGATCTGTGGAGATCCTAACCAGGATAATATTACTGTGTCCCTGAAGTTTTCCCAAACACAACATTTCCCGAAGTACATCCATGTTTCATTAAACACAATGACATTTAACAAAACACAACAAAATTTGGAACAACAGATTAAACAACAAATGCGATGCTCTTACTTTCACTATTAAACTATTAATTTTTTGCCATGCAACTTCACCAAGCGTTTAAGCGATCTCCATTCATGTTTTTTTTTTTTCTGCACACTTCTTCCACAAAGTTGACACCATGCTTCCAGATTTTGATAATGTGTTGAAAGCTTTCTCAACCAGTTCCAGCAATTTACTCTCCTTGATTCGGCATTTCCATGCACACACCGTGTAATGAGGATGCACAGGATTGGGACTAAACTAAACTAAACAGCTGTGTGTCTATAAGAAAAACGACTTGTCTGTGAGACTCATCTGGAAAACAGTCTGAGTTTGATAAGGAGCATAAAGATCGGACTTTGGAGCAATGCAAGATGTGAGTCCAGAATGATGGGACTGCCTCCACACTGCCTGGCCAAAAATGGGAATTTCAGACGTGTCAAATTAATGGGCTGCATCAAGCAAAGAAAACAACTAAGGAAATTTGAAATTATGTTCCGTTATTAAAAACTTACAGGATAGTGCTGAACTGTAAACTTTGTGGAACGAATCATGAATGTTGGGGGGGGAGCTTTAGTTTTATAGGGAGCATAAAGATTTTTAAAGATCTTTGAAGCAATGGAAAAGGTCATGTGGTTTCATCAGTCTGGATTGACCATATTTCAGAGCACCAGTGTAAGAAGGGAAGCGTCATGCATAGTGCCCACTGTACAAAGCTCTGGAGGCAGTGTTATGATCTGAGGTTAACTCTCTTGGTCAGGTCTAGGCTCAGCAAGGTTACTGTATGTGGCAATAAAATGAAGTCAGCAGGCGACCTGAATGTACTGGATGAGATTTGAGGTTATCACATCTATTTCTAATCACATCTAACATCAGTAGTTTTTCTTCTTTCCTGATGGCACAAGTGTGTACAGCATCCCAGGACTCAGATTATAAAAGATTGCTTCTGGGAGAGCGAGGAGTCATTTTCACAAATGAACATGAACACCACATTGTGTGTGTGTGTGATCAAATCTAAAGAGTGTGTGACTTTTAGTTGTTGTTGTTCAGGCAGTGTACAGGATACAATAACCTCAGAATAGAAATCCATGTTTGCAGCTTAAAAGTTCTTCAAACTCCCCTCCTTAGTGCAAACCAGAGGGCGATACACGCACACACACACACACACACACAAGCACGCACCCACGCGCACGCGCGCGCGCGCACTTACGCACAACCCCTGCTGCCGCTGCGCCCTGACTTCGCTCTCGCGCTGTGTAACGGGAAGCAGTTTTTTCCAGGCACGCGAGACGCTACGAGACGCACGGGAGGACTCGAAATGCGCACCGGGGAGCGATGCTTAGGGCTCGCGGCGCTGCTCGGTAAGTCGCGCACGCGCGCGCGTGCTCACTTTATTTAGCTTCGTCGCTTCATCTGCGCGCGAGACTTGTGCACAAGTGGCTCGTGCTGCGCGCGCGTTCAGTGCATTAATAGTCTGTTCATAAACAAGGTGATCAAAGCCGTGGCTGTGTATGCAGTTTAGTTCCACATGGACTCATTCCACACTGCTTTGGAGTATTTTCTTTTTACTAGTGATGTTACTTTTGATTTTATTATTATTATTATTATTATTATTATTATTATTATTACTTTAGTTTGTTTATGTATTTTTTTCATTCAACTTTTTTAATATACAGTAATTGGGTGTGAGAAAACCTAACAATAGACTACATATCAGTATGAATATGTCATAGAGCATAGTGCTACCTAAACACCTGAAGCGTGCACCTGACTTTTATACACCTGCAGCACGCAAGGGTGCAAAAGTTTTTTCACAGGAAAGTTCTGAAACTTCAGTGTTAAAATGCCTTTGCCATAATGTCACATCAGCACCATGAACATTTTTATTACAGAATTGGAGGAATGTTTGATTTATAGCTCAATCAAGCGCTTCTAGTGTCCTCTGTTTGATCCCGACCTTGGAGTCTGGGATGTTCAGGAGGACATGTGGGCTTGCTCCAGGTCCTCGGTTTTCCTTCAACTGTCCATTAACATGCAGGGAGTCAGACTGGCTATTCTAATTCGCCGCAGGTGTGAGAGTGTTTGTAAGTGCAATGAACTGGTGAGCTTTTATAAGTGAATTCTGCCACCTGGCTCTCTGGATAGGAACCAAATGCATAGATGCATTGTGACCCAGCCTGACATGAAGTGCATACAGAAAAGGAATGAATGATATATTGGTGTAAAGTGAATACCCAGCTGCTTAGATTTTATAATACTGAAAAATGTGGTCAAAACCATACATTTACATTGATGTTTAGGCATTTGGGACTTCAGTGAGGATGGGATGGCAAGATGCAATTCCAGAGTGGAAACGACTACGTGTGCCTGTGCCGCTGGGAAATAGCACATATTTAGCAAACAATGTGGTGTGGGAGTCTGTAAGAAAAATGACAGCAAATTCTCAAATTCCTCTTTTGCACAGTGGAGTTGACAGAAAAATATTTGTCACTAGGGTGATACCTTCAAGCATACATCTTGTATACATTCTGTATATATCAATTACCTTGAAAATGTGCATGTATTTTACTGTCTCTTGTACGTTTTATTCTATAACGTCAATAGGTACAAGGATATACGTTAATTTTTAACATTTATCATGTCGACACATTTCTGTGTGAAAGATATAAATTAAAGACCTAAATTAAGCATCTAATTAATTACTGTCAGTCAAATACACTTGGAGATGTCTGGAGCCATTCCCTTAGAATTAGGAAAGTAAGGAATAAAACATGCTAATGCATGAAGATGA
Organism: Clarias macrocephalus; assembly: GCA_011419295.1. Classification (NCBI taxonomy): domain Eukaryota; kingdom Metazoa; phylum Chordata; class Actinopteri; order Siluriformes; family Clariidae; genus Clarias; species Clarias macrocephalus. Next base: position 53,020 of record JAAGKR010002101.1, on the reverse strand, counting down.
TCAATGATAGGACATTAACCTGATATGAAGCAGCGTTTCTTTTTCCCATCCCAAAGTTGATCATTTTCCAATAACAGCGCATCACTAAAGTGTTTTATCCTCTTTCGCCACCCAGTGCTTTTAATTACTCATTTATCTTTTAACACCAGATTGCTCTTTAGCGTTTTGCAGTGGTGTTTAATATTTGAGGACTGTTACTCACTTACCTTTTACAAGCACGTTAATGTAAACCTGTCAGAATGACTTTCACCTTCTGAACACTTAGATTAGAGAATTTAACAGCTTTTTTGCAAATCCACCATGGGTAGTTTTTCTTCGACTTATTTCTCTCACACAGACATCAACATGCTGGGTGCCACACATTTGAGACACTGCGGTGATATCAGAGCCGTGAACTTGCAGAAGAAGTGTGCAGGTGGTTTTGGTTTCAGAACAGAAATCCGCCATCTGGCTGTAATTAGCCCGTGTGAGGAACAAGTGAACATGCTTGAAAAAGCCGACACACGTATAAACACTGGTGCAATCAGAGCAACCTGATGCTCATGACACAAATTTCACGTGCAGTCATTCGAACTCTTCTTTCATTCGCTCCATTATAAATGCTGATTAGCCTAAACGGCTGTGCCGTGTCATTTGTCCTTGTCTTTTGGTTAGGATTTCTTTATTTATAAAGCATGCTTAAGCGTGGGAAAGGCAATGTAAGGATTGAAACAGACTACTATAAACTTATCCTTGACTGTTTGATTTTGAGAGATTTGGACAGGACTGCTGTCAGGCATGCTCATTAAAATATTAAGTCACGGCATTGAGGACAGTCTTCAACTCAGACGTTGTTTGGTGCAAGAAGCACTTTTTAAAACATAACATTTTTAAATATGCATTTAGATTTTTCTATTTTGTGCTATTTGTAAGATTTTTTGGATTTGCAAGATCAACAAAGAAATGTACAGCAGTTTATTTTTGGTTCTTTTTTGAGAGCTAGCATTGGGACTTACGTTCCCTGCACAGAGCACTGCACTGACCTCAAAAACACTGTTTACCTTTGGGATGAACTGCGACACCGACTTCAACCCAGACCTCCTCACCTGACATGGGTGCCTGTTCCCACTAACAATCTCATAGCTGAATGGTCACAAATCCCTACAGCCAGTTCTAGTGAACAGCCTTCCCAGAAGAGTGGAGGTTATAATAACAGCAAAGAGAGAAGAAATCTGGCATGCAATATTCAACAAACACAAACAAAGTGTGATGGTCAGGTGTCCACATACTTTTGGTCATACACTGAACAAAAAAAAAAGCTGTTAAATTATGGTTTATGTCCATGTTAACCCCCCCCCACACACACACACACACTGAATTCTTGTACCTACCATGGTAAAGTCTAAAGTCTGTAGTACCAGAGTAATACTATAGTATATTGTGGTAGGTACTAGCTATATTAAATTACAGAAAAATACCATAGTAAAATTGTTTATGGGCATATTTTTCTTTTGAGATTCCCTTTTAATGTGTAAAAAAAATTGCTTATGCAGTTTTAAAGGGCCATTTTAAATCAAGTACTTTAGGACTACAAATTAGCCCAGCTTAAACCTTGGTAGTTAAAGTATCTGTTTGGTATTAGAAAGGGAAAGGTGGTGTTCTAGCTAGAGAAATTTGTAGTATTCGTGCAACAATACTGTAATAATAATAAAAATGACCCGAAATCGTAACAGATTCGGTAGCTACTTAACGGTAGCTAGTGACTTCACTATAAATCCCTTCAGACACAGTGAGCTTGCAGTGACTAGCGTTTAGTTGTAAAGTACACGTGTCAAGTCATTTAGGAAATAGTTAGCACCCTACATTAAGTGTGTGAAGTGATCGTTTTCACTGGTATTAGGTATTACGTTAGCGCTTTGTCTTTCTCTGTGAGCTGCTAATCGTCTGCTCCTTCCCTGTTTGACGGATCAAATACAAACACACGGTAACACTTTTTTCGGTTTTAAAAATGAGCCTAGCCTGTCTAGCATCACCTGTCAGGTCATATATCTGTCCTGCGTCTGCCGTGTTTATCTCGACACTCTGATAAACCGAACATTCCTGTGTTTGTGTGTGTTCCGGCGTGTGGAATGCTAGCTCTGATTGCTAGCTCTCCTCATCAGCTGGGTTTGCTAACCGTGCGTGTGACGCTGCCCGACTGTCTCTTTAAAGCCTCGTTTGTAAATTTATGACTTGAACTCACTTACCTCACTTACTTCACCTCATTTAATTGATTCTCTCATCTACTCGTCTTAATTTGTCTCTGGCAGCGGACCTGCTGCGCTGTGCTTTATGGCTAATTTTATAATGTGCTCCTAAAATAGAATGAGAAAAGGCAGGACGATGAGAAGACAGAGGACAAAGAAAGAGAGAGAGAGAGAGAGAGAGAGACATAATTTTAATTGTAATGTAAAGAAAGGTTTCTGGCTCGTAAATCTACACAGTTGACAGGCAGATGCATCAAACGGTCCCAGAAGGCCGTGCTCTGAACCATCTTATTCCATACTTGGATGCTAATGAATGACATTCCCTCGCTAGCTGATTGGGTCCAGACCTTCAGGACGATCCGTAATTACTCCATGTTAATGTATATGTGATGAGTATCTCATGCTTTCTGGAGTTGGACCTTCCTGGTTACTTCTAACAAGCAATAAATGAAAGAAATCTTTCCTGGATTGTGATTGCTCAGCAGATTTTACACATTACATGGTGCTTAAGACATGTTTTGGCACAAATAGCAAACTTGCACAACTGAAAGAGGAGATTGTCTAAAGCTCATCACTGGCTTTTTGAAATATGAGGCTGGTGTCGTCTCTATCAATTTTCTGTAGAAATCTTGCTTAAACTAATTCCTGGACAGACTGTGACACGCTGTGAAGTTCTTCCCAGTGAAGAGACACGTCTGTTTGTGGGAACTGTACACACATCATTCACCAATACCACTTGCACATTACAGGAATTCGGCTGGGAGTAATTACCACATCCTCTGTACAGGCCTGACCTCGCTCTAAGCCATTTTAACATGTTTGGGGCATTAAAGGAGTTCCTGGGAGGCCAGTGTTGTGACGCATAAAGCAGTCAGTGCAATCATTTGTTTTGTTATTCTGCATAATTAAAAGTCCCAGTTTGATTTGAACGCCTCTTGTAAACTTCACCTGATTCACAAATCTGTGGATTGTCACACCCCAAGGGTATCTGTTGTAAAAACAGTGCCAAGTTGTGTGTGAATCAGATGATCCCTTGACGCGAGCAGCCAAAAGAAAGCTTGATGTGGGCATCATGTCATTATGGGGAAACCCAACTTGAAGAGATTTTTTCTTTAGTCCCTCCTTACTGAACTCTAAACCATTATAGTGCAAGATACAGTATTATAAAGGCTGTGTGCCAATATATTTGCACTCTTGAGTTGTTATTAATTATTATGCATTCTTGGCTTTCAATAGACACTCAGGTGTGGCATCTACTCGGCTGGAATGAAGACCTGAACCCAACCTCGTCTCTTCTGGATAAGATTGGACAGCCCTGGCCTAGGCAGTGTTGAAACCCCTCTAACTCTGATAAAAACATAACCGCCTATATGTTAATAGCAGAATTAGGACTTATATTGTAATTCAGCTATTAGCCTTGGTTTGCTAAAATTTATCTAATTTTTATTTCGCACACAAGACAACAATGATAGAAGTAACCCAGTTACCAGAGAACCGCCCAATCTGGCATCACCGCACACTCCACTTTTTACAACCTGACACGGTAAACCCTGATTGGCTGCTTCGTTTTCATAAATTCAATAAAATTTTTAGTTTCATATAGTCACAGTTCATATTGCGCATTGGTGGCTCAGTGGTAGGCAAACCCTCAACGAAAGGCTAACAACAGCATAGACATGATTCATACCCAAGTTTAATATTTAACTGTAGAATATTTAAGTTTATTATTTTACATGAACTAAGAGTTTTGTGATTTAAGTATTCTTTCATTTCTGTAAGTAATAAATGTAAAGTAAATATGTTTATCAAAATCCCACCCATGATCCGATTAAAAAAAAAAAGGGTTCAATGACCCCTAGTACTGTACAGTAATTACAGACGACTGTAGTGGAGATGGACGTATTTGTGACTTACATTACACTCATTTGCATCATTTTTTTTTTTAAAGATTAGTCAAATACACAGAAGCTGATTCATTGTATTGTTTAGATTAATTGCCAGAAATACATCTGATAGTAGACAGATAGTCATAATGGACTGATTTCCTCATCTGGTTTGACTCCAGTCAAAATATCTGATTATGTTTTGTCTCCAACACTCACAACCATTTATTCAGACGTTTGAAACATATTTTTGAAGCTTGTAATAATAATAAGTGAACGTTTGTTCTTCATTATATACAGTAGTGAAGGCTTTAAAGCATGTGATAATTGTACAGTAATTCACAGTGTGGACAAGGAATGAAACATCATTTAATAATGAACAGCCATGAAACACGTTTCTGTTCCTGTTATCGTATACAGCATGTCACGGCCGGTATAGTCAGTCAATCTACATTATCTCTCTTGGAGTTGATGGCAAAGAGTACCGAGCCCGTTTCCCCTTAGACTTTCTTTCTTTCTTTCAAAAATTGTAAAACTCATATTAATGATTGCATCTGTTCTGTGTTTAATTACAATACAGTTTTATCGGTGTGTGGTGGATGATGTCGCGTCCTTTATAGACGCTTTTTGTCTTTAACCCTTACATTTACATTTACATGTGGTCACTTCCTGTTCTTGCACAATTTCCTCTCTCGGGGACATGGAATTTATAAATAATTACTGAGAAGATGGTTTCATTCAGTCTCAGATCATAGTGACTGGCAAAATGCCACCCACATAGCACCTTTTAAAGTTCCCATATTTCACCATTACTTTAACAAGTCGACTCTCAGAGTTCTCCCACATCCTTTCTGTTAATGTTCCACCTGAAACACCCCTCAGACAATGAACTTTTTCAGACTTCAGACTCCCTCGGTTTCACTCCTCTTCTGAATGTGCCGTTTCAGTGTTTATGTAAATGAGCTCCTGCCCAGACCACGAACAAATAAAGCAATGAAGAGATTCATTTATTCACTTTTTTTTGTTTTTATTATGGACGACACTGGAGAAATAAATTCTTAAAACTAACGAAATAATCTGCCAATAGAACAAGAGATGTTTCCTTAAAATTTGATAAATTTTTGAAATAAGCTTAATAAACTTAATTTAAGAAGGTGTAGATAAATTTATATGTATTTGAGATATTTTTTATTTGCTATCATTTTTGCTGTGCTATAAGTCTAAAAATGAGTAAAAAGTAAATAAATTTAAAAAAGTCAAATTTGTCCAGCAATAAAGGTTTGAACTCTTTCAAGCCGTTATCATTATTCTGTCACGCACTTTACCAACCCAAAAATAAAAAAATTAGCGAGCTGCTATCAGGGTCACTAAGACGACTGCTTCTCGTCACAGTGTTCCAGCTCCGTGATTGGTCGAGGCACTCATTAATTATTCATGACAGAGGCCTCGGCGCCCGCTGATTGTTTCCACTCTTCCCGCTTCCTGTTCGCTTTCCCGCTGTCCTACGTGAAGTCTTGTGTGTTTATACAGTCATGATAAGGTGTGACTTCCTGAAGCCTGTCCTCTGTCCCCGTGTCTTTTTCCCAGGTTTCTGGTTCTACGTATTTGTTCTGCTTCTGACCCCTGACTGTTTTTCTCTCTCTCTCTCTCTATACTGTATCTGTAACAGCTCAAATAAACACAACCCCGATTCTACCCATCCTGCACCTCACTCTCACACCCGCCTTCCTCCACTTTCTTTCTTTCTTTCTTTCTTTCTTTTACTTATTCACTCTATTTTGCCCTTTCTTGCTACTTCTTGAACTTTTTTTTGTGTCTTTCACTCCTTCATCTTGTCCTTCTTTTCTCCTTCATTCGTTCTTTCTTCCTTTGTTCCTTAAACTTGCCTTGACTTTTTTCTTGTGTTTTTTTTTTCCCTCCTTCCGTCCTTCTTTCCTTCCATCCACTCACACCTGCTTTTCTCCACCTGGAATAAACATCTTTCTTTCTTTATTTCTTTCTTTCTTTCTTTCTTTCTTTCTCTTCCTTTTGCTTTTTCTTTGTCTTTCTTACTTTCACTTTTTATTTTGCCCTTACTTCTGCCTTCTTTCACTTTTTCTTTCGCTTTTTTGGTCCTTTCTTTTTTCTCCACCAAGGATTCCGGGATTAACATTCTTTCTTTCCTTCCTTCCTTCCTTCACTTCATTTGTTCTATTTTTTCCTTTGCACTTTATTCACTCATTTTCTTCATCTTTCACTTTATTCCTCTTTTCTGCACTCTTTTTTATTTTATTCATGTTTCATTTACTTTTTGCCCTGTTTTTGTTTTGCTTTCTTTATTTCACTCACAACTGCTGTTCTCTGCCCAGAATGAACTTTTTTTTTTTTTCTTTTAATCTCATTTTCTCATCTGTCTACAGTATGTTTTGTTTTCTGTAGAATTTGGTTATTTGTAATATTTGGATTAATGTGACACAAAGTTTCACAATCAAACGTTTTTTAGCGTTTTTGAATCCTTTACAGGTCAGCTCGAGGTCTTTGCTTCTCTTTGCAGAAAATTCACAGCTAACAGGAACTCACAGCAATGTGAAGAGTAAACTGTGATTGTTATCTTATGGCGTTGCAACTACGTGATGAAATGTCCTTTGTGACACACTGAATCATATAAAGTTACCCTGCGTGTGAGCATGAGAATTAGAAGACATGAACATCAATCAGGAAGTGAGACGGGCAGGAGGAAACAGAAGTAAACTTCTGTTGTCATGGGAACGGTGATGTTTTCCTCTCGTCTGCACGACCACTGCCATCTTAAATGAGTTACTTTGATAGCGTGAACGATATTGATTAGAATAGATGAAGGAGTTCTGGTTCAGTCTGACAGCCAAAAAAGGGCAAAATAAATGGCACCGTCGAAATGAATAATACAATACCTAATACCTACGATATATTTCGTTTCATACAGTTTGCAAGTAGAACTGACTGCACAGAGACAAAAAGCACTGAAAGCTGCAGCAGTAAACAACATCCCTAGTTATAAAAATGTATTGCGCCGATATAGCCACGCCTACTTCGAGGGAAAAAAAAAAAATTCTTGGACACAATCTGGCACATAATTGCTCATAACTTTAGTTCTATTCATCATTTTGATTTCATTTAAACCGTAAAGTTAAACTTCAGGCAAATCCGTCCAGCCGGTTTCGCCGGGGCTGCTGTGACAAATTCTGTCTGGACAGCCGTACATACAGACAGAAACGTTTTCAAAGGGTGTCAGACCCTCCAGCGTATGAAACGTAAAGATATCATTGAAACAGCGTGTTCAGGCCAATGTACAGCCAAAACCGTTCATTTATTTCTATAGCTTACAATAAACCAAAGATGGAATTATTACGACTCATTCTATCGTTTCTCCGATATCCAGTCCGCCATTTCTCTTCTGCTGAGTGTCAGGATCTTTAGTCGGCATGACTTGATGATATGAGATGATAAGAGACACTAATAGTCTATATTAGCATTTGTGTGAAATGTCATGTTCGGCACACAGGAAGTCACAACTCGACTGCGTGAGAAGGACAGAACCATCTGTAAGGTAAAGCTTGTGTGAGCAAATCTGAGGCTAAGTTTGTATCTCTGCAGATTTTCTCATTGCTGTCGACATGGGAAAGGGGTTTGTTTGCTGTTTGCTGGACGCAGAGGTGTGACTTCCTGTGCAGCAGAACACACTATGCCGTTTCCTTTAAAACCTTTGTTTTACGTCTTTGAGAGCGAGACCTCGGTGCATAAATGTATGAACGTTTACCGGCGCAATAGAACATGTGAAGCTGCAGGCGCAGGAGCAGGGCGAGGTCTCAGTACAGTACAGTAAAGCGCTTTTGCTGCTTTTTTTCTTTTTTCTTTGTGCTTCTGAGAGAAGAAAACGAATGCGGTGAAACATAATGGCAGGAACAGCAGCTTTGAACAAAGATAATAAAATTACTGAGCTCACTGTGGGGGGGGGATGTGGTCAGGTGTGACCTCGGGGTCGTGACCCAGTAACTCTGTGACTTGAGGTCATTTACCCTGAGGCACACACACACACACACACACACACACACACACACACACACACACACACACACACACAATACAAGGCGACAGAGATACACAGAGGGAGCGAGAGATCTACAGACCGACAGAGTCACACATATTTACTGTACAATGCTGTGAAAAAGTATTTGCCCCCTTCCTGTTGTTTTTGTCCCACGTAAATGATTGAGATAATGAAACATTTTTTGTTATGTCACACAATGATAACCTTAGTACATAAAAATGCAGTTTAATTAAGTAGTATTTTTGAATGTAGTTTTATTAAATATTTACAATGCATTTATTAAGGGAACAATTTCACAGATACAAAAGTTTCTAGCAATTACGGCAAGTCGCTCAGGTCCTGAATGACTTTTTCACAAAGGCCGAGGATGGACAGATTTGGACACCTTTTTCTCCGTAATAAACGAAGTCATCATTTAAAAACTGCATGTTGTGTTTCCTTATGTAATAATAAAATGTGTTTGATGAACTGAATGATTTAAATGTAACTGATATGCAAAAAAAAAAAACGCCAGATTAAATCAGGAAGGGGGCAAATACTTTTTCACTGCACTGTGTAGAATGACACCAATGACCAGGAAGACGGATAAACAGAGAGACACAGATGAGACAGATGAGAATTATATGGAGAGACAGAAAGACAGACACGTTTAAAAAGAGAGACAGACAAAGATCTAATGAAACAAACCGACACAGAGACAGACAGACAGACAGACAGACAGACAGACAAGACAGATAAATATACAGACTGACAGACAAACAGATAGACAGAGAGGCTGACTGATAGGCGAGTACAGATAGAGAGAGAGATAACAGAGAGAGAGAGAGGAGAGAGAGAGAATTGGTAAACCCAGAGACAGTGAGAGACAGAGGGAGAAGTTTAGTTTTTGGGTTGAATTTCTGTTGCATGACTCATTTTTGCAGTTCAGCTGTCAGAAGGCATCATGCACGCATCACACACACACACACACACACACACACACACACACACACACACACACACACACACACACATACACACATGCACAGGAACAGAACTTGTTACAGGAAAGTCTTCTTCTAAACTCTTTTCTATCTGTTCAGCTCCTTTGATCTGCAAAGCGAAGTTTATATTCGAGGAACACAATGTTTCCTTCCTATGATCTTTTCTAACATGGAACACTAATGTACGTTTTTCTTTCTCTTTCTCTCCATATCTCTCTGCATCGTCTCATCATGCCTAATCTTAATTTGCACAGTTCTCCCTAAACCCCGACCAAGCTAAAGCTGTAAGTGCTAATGAAGCTTTCAATGCACTGTCTGTTATGGCAAAAAGACAGTGCCTGGCAAAAGTATTCATACCCCTTGAACTTTTCTACATTTTATTCCAAGTTACAACCACAATCGTAAAAATATATTTTAAAGTGTGCCACTGGATTTTAGTTCTGAGTAAAGGGGGCTGAATACTTATGCATGCCACACATTTCAAATTTAGCCCCTATACATCATCATCTAAGTCCATTCATCCATCCATCATTCCTTATAGCAACCTCTGTAGTCCAACTATGGACCGTGGAGGCCAGTGGTGACCATTGTAGTTATTCCCATTTTCTGACTGTGGTGGGACCTCTGATCAACACTCACACACTACGAGCAATTTGGGAACCCCAATTTGCTTTGTGGGAGGAACCGGAGGGAAGCCACCAAACATGGGGAGAACATGTAAACTCCATGCACACTGACCCCGAGGTGGGAATCGAACCCGGACCCTGGTGGTGCAAGGCAACAGCACCTGCCACTAAGCCACCATGTCGCCATGTCAGAGCTTCAGTATATTATCAGCTTTAAGTCCTGGTCCTGAGTATTAGTTTGGATTGGATTTACAGTTGCAGTAGAAGACAAATTGTTGTTTAAAAGCCAGCTCTCAATATGAATTTCTCAGTTTGTTGCATATCCACAGTTGAGACTGTTGCCAGATTAGAACAAGGAATTTAATCCATGACTATATCAGAATTGTATTGTAAATAGTATATAATTATTATAACTATAATAATTACGTATTATATCCAACCCACGGTGGAGTTTGTCCAATCTGGCTCACCAGTCTCCAATCTTGTCTTTTAAGCTCAGCAGTGAACAACATTGTACCATCATCTGCTCACCAGACTTCCGAGCCCCCCCCCCCCTTTCCGCCTCCTCCTCCTCTTACTTCTCCTCCTTCTTTCACATGGCACCAGCACTTTTTTATGAACCATCTGACTGCAGGGTGCATACCAGTGTATACCACGTGGTGGTGGTGGTGGCGGGGTGTTGTTAAAGGTTAGTTCTCTGTAGTTCGTCTGTAGCCTTGGTCGGCCCGTCTGTTGTTTCAGCAGCTCTCTAGCTGTTTTTTTTTTTTTTTTTTTCTCATGCAAAACACAAAGAACCAGAGTCTTTTTTTGGACTCTTCACTTCAGACCACACAGGTTTGAAGGTTGCTCTTTCAATTCCCACATTCCCAGCACGATAGTAGATATAGCATGCACTTTGACCTCTGAAAAGATTTTTTTCCCCCAGGCCTCATCCATAAGAGTTAAAAAACTCATGTTGAAACCATTTTAATGGAACTGTCATAAATCACGAAACTGTCAAAAGTGTTCATTTCCCGTGTGTTTGCAGACTTTTGGGGCGCCAGGTATATAACAAATAAACATTAATTAATCTAAATATGTTATATATGTCTCAAATGCGGTTATAAGTTGAAATCTTATTAAAACCATGCATGTTTTAAACTTAAAAGTACCTTTTAGGTCAACGTATTTAAATGAAAGAGCAAACTTTAGTACAGAGGAAAGTAAATAGGTATGTAATGGGAATTTTAATGTTATTGTTGCGGCCAGATACAGTGTTACCACTGCATACAATTTTAATCTCTTCCCAGGGCGAGTTCTTAATGCGACACTTCATAATGCAAAGCTCTTTTTTCCATAGGAAGTAATGTAAATGCAGATAATCTGCTCCAGACACCCAAACACATTACCAATATTACCAATTTCCAACACTATAATCATATATTTGCATCTAAAAAACATCTAAACATTTAGAAAGACATGTAAATGAAGAAAAATATGAAATAAATAGACATTAAACCTCACTTAACCTTAATTTATGATTCCTCTTGGCACCGGCTGCTTTAAAAACGAAAGTGGCTCCCTTTTTTTTTTGTTGTTGTTGGTTTTTTTTTTTGTTTGTTTGTTTTTTTGTTTTTTTGCTATTGTCCTTGCCAACATTTTTGGGACCCATGGCGCTGTGTCTTCACTAAATTATGCATGAAATGCAAAATAAAAAAGGTTCAGTTATTAAGGCGAAAATTTCATGAGGCGGTGTGTTTGTATGCTGAGGTACCAGTATGTAATATATCAGACTATAAATGCCTGGAAGGCCATAATGATATATATGATTTTTACACAAATTACACATAAAAAAAAGGGTAATTACACTACAAGTCAAAAGTTTGGACACCCCTTCTAATTTTCATGGTCTTTCATTTACATTTACATTTAGGCACTTGGCAGACGCTCTTATCCAGAGCGACTTCCATTCGTATTTCATTATACATGTGAACGGTTGAGGGTTAAGGGCCTTGCTCAAGGGCCCAACAGGGACAACTTGGCAGTCGTGGGATTTGGAACGTAGACCTTTCCTGGTTTCTATTTCTTTCTACATTGTACAATAACGCTGAAGGTGTCAAAAATATACAGTAATCTCTATTAAACAGGTGATCTTAAGGTATCTCTGCTCCTTATGCTCTGTGAAGCTTCATAACGGCTCAAATCTGAGGTGCTGTTTGCTAGTTGGTGATTTCTGAGGTAACTGGTGACTTTAAATGAACTTCTCCTCGGCAGCAGAGATAAGTTTTGGTCTTACTCTCCTGGGACGGTCTTCGTGAGAACCAGTTTCATCATGGAGCTTGATAGGTTTTGCAAATGCGCTTAACAATACAGTTCTTGGAAGATTCCTGAACATTCCGGAACTATTCCGGGACACCTGACTTTTGTGTCTTAAAATAACAACTGACTGTTGTTATAAAAATAAAAATAAAAGGCACAAGCAGCTTAAGGAGGTGGACTGGATAACGTCAGAGGTAGAAACGCCGCGTTCAGCTCAACTTCCTCACCATGTGACGTTCAGCAGTCAGACTCGAGGGGTATTTCATCCCCAGATACAGAACATTTCCTCTCGCAAATGGGACTTTGTACATACAGCAGTGTTCAAAAGTCGACATGCACTACTGATAACCATCGTTATGTAATTAATTATAAAAATCCCAAAGAATTTTACTGAGTCAGCTTTATTTTGAAATGATTTCTTTAAGGACAAAAGCAGATCATCTGTTACGTGTTATCATCTGTGTGATCTTATTAGACTTGAACACAATGTGCCGGACTCATATATGTGAAGTATGATTAGTGGCGTGATGTCAGTGTGTGTTAAGTCGTGAAATGGAACAAGCTGGACCGAGTGTGTTAGAGCGGAAAATGTACGGAGTAAGGATTGTGGTCTTTTTTCATCTAGCTGTTTTTTTTTATTTATGTAAATTGTTGATTTTGCGCATGAGTAAACCTGAAATAAAACAGGAATGGAGCACACGGGCTTAGAAACAACCAAAGCACTTTAACCTCGCGAATATTTTTGAGGCGGAGAGCCGGGTGGGTTTTTGATGAGATAAGGGAAAGGAAATTTCATCATGTGAAAAGCGGGTCATATACTTTTTAATATTATGTGACCCATCGCTGCACCGTGCAGTGTGACAGTATTTCCTGTAAACACAAGTGTGCACGAATACTGTATATTACTGTAAAAATTATTACAAATATACTGTCTATTCGTATATACTGTACATAATCTACTTATAAATACTTATAATCCTGAAAAAGGCTTAAAAAATTAACTTCTGCTAGTAAAGTGCACGGTTCAGATTGCATTATGGTATTTGTTCTTGGGTAATAGGGCTACACGATTAAAAAAAAAATCACATTATGTTTATTTTGACACATATTGCAATTGTGATTTAAACTGTGATAATTCATTGCTAAATGTGGCCTTTTGCATTCAAATGCATTTATCTAGGCTAGCACCAAATATCTGCACAAATGATCTCATTAAGAGGATGTTTGCCAAATCTTTATTTATCGCCTCACAAGTATTTTAAAAAAGAAACCAAACCAGAAACACTTATCTGTCGGGATTAATTAAAAAAAATTTGAAGGTAAAGTGCAGGTTAATTTGTTTAATTTTTACTTTATATATTGCATTAATTGTTTTCATGTATTCGTTTTTTTTTTGGGCTCTGGAACGAATAATTTGGGTTTTCATTATTTCTTATGGGAAAATTCGATTTGGTTTACGAGTAGTTTGAATTATGAGCCCACTTCTGGAACGAATTATGCTCGTAATGCAAGGTTCCACTGTATTCAATTCAATGTATTCTTGTCAGTGTGATCTGGCAACCCAACATTTTTAAATTTGAAGATGAACGAGTCGCTTGGTCTGTCCGCTGTGCTGTGATCAGCTTACCAACGTCAGGAGAGCGGCAGCTACACACACACACACACACACAAACACGCTGGGCGTCAGAACGGTCTCTGTTTATTAACAGCAAAAGTTTTCATATGTTTGGGAAAATAGCTGGTGCTACGTACATCTGTTACATCAAAGAAAATAAAAAAATTTAACATGTCCTGGTGAAATTCAGGAAAACAAAGAGTGGAAGTTGTGTAGACATCCGTCCAGAGACAAACCAGGAAGTGTTAGCTCAAGGGAGGAGGAGAAAGAGAATGTTAGAGAGTTAACATCCAAGAGGAAGATATGAGCTGGAGAGAGTTAACACATTTTATATAAAAATCTAGCAAAAATAAAATGTGTTTTCCGCTCAGCCATGGGTCCAAATGCTTATAACTGCATACAGCAGCAGCAAAATTAATTTTTTCACTAAAACGGTTAGGTTATGCAGTTATTCCGTGTAGCACAGATCAACTGCGGTCCGTATCTATAGTAACAGGTCATTCATCTGGGCTTTAATTTTCTATATGGAGACGTACTGTATATTTAGTATGTATGGAAAAAGTTTTCTTGAAGTCAATGTTTTGATTCGCTTCATCACTCCCCTTTGTGTTACCTTTTGCGTTACAGGAAATGACCTACACGATCATGTGTATTTTTAGTTTCTCTGTGAAATGCATGATTAATCACCATCGCCTGAACTCGGCATGGGCGAGTGTTTTTGTTTAGGTGTGCGTCAGCGTGACTTCTGCTTGAAATCAGCACTTTTTAGGGAGCGTCAGGGTGTGTGTGCGTGTGTGGGTGTGTGACAAAACATGATCTTGAGGGTCTGGTCGTGGGAGGACATAGGGATGAAAGCCTACAGGAGCAGCGGGAGCACTGCATCATTCGAGGAAGGATGTGGATGAGGGGGGTTTATGTCTCCAGGCGACACATCTGGATCGGGATCTCTGGACTTGGAAGTGTTCACAGAGTTTAACGCAGAAGCCTGAAAACCATCACCACAGGTGCACAGCAGTGGCACATATGAATGCTAATTTCTACTCCAGGGCATCCTTGTACTGTACATCAAGTTACAGTATACTGTTCAAGTCAAACCGGGACTTTTTATTGACTAACTGTGAATGTCAATCGCTTTTACACCTTAATAGTAAATGCAATCTCAAGTTTTGGTTTGACTTGACCATCCCTCGTATTCTGAAGTCTGATCTCAATGGTGTCAACAGAAACTCAGCAACAGTATTTCAAAGGTTTATGTTGAGAAACTTCTTATAGTAACAGTGTACACAGGGACTTGTATTTTGACATGACGAGCAAAAAAAGTTTTGTAATCACTGATGAACCCATTAATTTGACCTGTTTGGAAGGAGTCTCCAGCACTTCACTTCCACAATCAGAGGACTTTGCGCTTAAGATAACATCCTACATCATGGGTCTTATTATTTAAAAGAAAAAAAGGAATAAAGAACTGATAAAAAAAAGAGCATTTACAGCTGCTGTAACGGAAGGAATAACAGGAAATTGCATGTTTCATGGATATTCTACAGCATTTCTTGTCATTATTCATGAATGAAAATAATGTCTTGTGTTCAATAAGATCTTAAATAAGATCAATTCTAGTAGGAAATTCCTGTGGAATAAAAGTAATAAACCATTTCAGGATGCGAGTCACATACAGGTCATCCAGCGCTTGCACAGATTTCTGGAGAGAGCCTGATGGTCATGTGTTTTATCTGTGAGGATAATAGATTTTCAGAAGACACAAAGAGATGCTTTTATTCGCCACCTATGCCCCTAAAAACCGTGACGAATCTTGCGTGTATAAAAATGATCAGTCTCATACAGTACAATGTGGAATTCTGTGCATTCAGATTTGTTCTGTTACTTGGTTCAAACCCCACAGACAGATGCGTGTCTCCTACAAGCTGACGAGAAATTATCAGTCGATTTTCAAGGATCAGGCGTTCCATTCGCTGAGTGGTCACGGGAACGACTGCAGTGAGCTGCGAGCCACCTCGGACGTTCTGTAAAATGTTTGCACAGTTCAAAGTTTTTTTACTGGAGCTAAGAAATCTTCTGTAAATATCAATCAGTTTTTACGCTTTCATTCACAAGAAAGTTCATCACGTGTCCCGGTTTGACTTGAACGCCCTTTGTACAACTGCCTTCATCCTTATGTTCACTCAAAAGTCAGTAATCTGTTCAATCCTAGGCATTTTTAAATGTGTCTTGGTTCACATCCCAGAGAAAAAACTCTGTACCTACAGTTTCTTCCATATTATATAATTTTATATATATTATATTATATCATATCATATCATATTATAGGCATGTGTTTGTAAATGTAACTTTGACAAGAAGAAGAAACTATCATGGCTCTAATTAAGAAAGAGAGAGAGGGAAAGAGAAGACAATACAAAAGGAAGGAGGAACATTTTATATATCGACTCTTATGCGTTTTGTTGAATTGATTATCCTGAGTGCTGCTTTGTCCGAGCGTCCGTCCTCCGTCACTGTTATTGACCTGAAGCTTTTGTTCTTTTGATCCACGTTAGCATTTCACGTTAGCATTGAGAGCGCCTCTGGTTTAGGAGGGTAAATGAGAGAAAATAAAGCTGTCACATGATCAGATAACTGAGGAAAAAGTGACATTACACGACACTAACAAGTGCAAAACTACTGAGCTTGTAAAACCCAGCCTGTTTGTGACTTCGTAAAGCTAATAGGGAGATACTACCACAGCAAGATAAACATGGGTGCCGTGGTTCCTGTGGTTACATAGAAAACCAGGTGTTGTGTAACGACCGTGAGAACGACGTGTCCTAACAAATGGAGTTATTGTCTGTCTAAGTAGTTCCAGCTTACTAAAATTACTCAGACTTTAGCTTTTTAGCTTTTAGCTTAGTTTTAGGATGGTTGTGTGTCTTCCTGTGCATGTTTCGTGTTAGCGGCTAATCTCCCAGAAGCTTTTTTTTTATTTTTTATTCCAAACTACAGATACAGTAATAACAAAATGCAGATTCTGTGGTTAAGGAAACTGTCTATCTGTCTATGGCTGTCTAGTTATCTGTCTGTCTCAATTAGTCAAGCAGGCAGCCAGTCTGCCTGTGTATCGCCAACTCTCTGTCCATTGCTCTGTCAATTCGTCAAGCAGTCTGACTCTCCCCCTATCACTTCATCCCTTTGTCTTTATGTCTACATAAATCCTGTCTATTACCAGCTTCCTATCTGTCTGATACTGTTTATCCCCCCCTGCCCCCCCTGACCCCA
>JAAGKR010002101.1:0-27526 GCA_011419295.1 Clarias macrocephalus | reverse complement strand
TCAATCGCACATCATTTTTATAGGACAATGTAAAAATGTGCACCCTAGTGTATACACCGAATAAGAATAGCGTTCCTTGAATCCACAAAAACCATGCAAGCATGCTTGCTTCAGTGTTGCCACCCCTCATAATTTTAACGCCACCCCCTTGCCACTCCATGAATAATTTTCTAGACCCGCCCCTGTTTCTAACTCATGACACAGTTCTTGAATTACATAGACTAAAAAGCAACATTTGTCTCAGTGGGAGGTTTCTCATCTGCTATGCGGAAGGTCTGGGTTCAATTCCCACTCCACTGAATGATCCCAAAACCAGATGAAGTTGGAAGGAAGGCGTGGCATCAGGTGTAAAAGTGCATGCATGGAGTTTGCGTTTTCTCCCCGTGCTTGGTGGGTTTCCTTCAGGTAGTCTGGTTTCCTCCCACAGTCCAAAGACAACAGATTGGCGTTCCCAAATCGCCTCTAGTCTGAGTGAGAATGAGGCAGTATTAGTGTGTTTTGGGGATATGTTCAAGTTCAGGTGCTTTTGAAAAAAATAAAATGAAGTATTTCTACATATTCAATCATTTTTTATTTTTTATTTTTTGGATTTTTCCCCGATTTTCTCCCTAATTTAGTCGTGTCCAATTCCTCCCCGTCACTAGGGGGCTCCCACATTAAGGCTACTACTACCACTCAGCCGGGAGGGCCGAAGACTATCACGTGTTTCCTCCGAACCACGTGACACCAGCCAACCGCATCTTTTCGAACCGCTCGCTCGCGCACCGTTGGGGGCGGCGTAACACACTCGGAGGACAGCGCTATCCGCTCCCTCCGCTGCGCGAGCTGACAGACGCCCCTGACTGGCTGTAGAGCCGTGATTAATGTGGGAGCACTAAGTACCTCTCATCCCTCCCCTCTGAGAGAGCTCGGCCAATCAGCTCTCTCTAGACCTCCAGCTGCGAGAGGTTACAGCATCACCCGGGATTCGAACTAGCGATCTCCGGATGATAGGGCGGCGCTTTTACCACTGCGCCACTCGGAGGCCCATATTCAATCATTTATAAAAAAAATAATATAAACACCAATAAGCAGAAGGAAGACTGGATAAAATAAATAAATAAATAAATAAATAAAAACTTCTTTTTTTTTCGCTGTAGGTGCATTTTCACAGCCCGTTATATTCCACTAATAATGGGATGTTCAAGGAGCGGTTGTTCCTCACTGAATGTCCCTGTGAGCGATTGCGGCGGGCTCCGAGCCACCTTGGCCGGTATTCACGCACGTACAGCCTTCTTTAAAAAGTTTGCACCGTTCGAGTGTTTTGCTCCGGCTAAGCGTCTCGTCACCGCACTGTGCTTGAAGCCTTCTGCAAATGTTTTACGGTTTTACTTCTTCATTTATGAGAAATGTCATCACAAGTCCCGCTTTGACTCGAACGCCCCGTGTGTAACATTTGTCTTAGTTCTCACTATTTTTTTTTCACCAGTCATGCAAAAGAAGTCTGAAAAAAATTTGTGGGTTTACTAGTTTAAAAATAGGCTGCTGTGTAATCGTTTACTTTGCTTATATGCTCAGAGATAACAAGTCAGCTTAGACTTCATTTTTTTTTTTTTTTTTTTTTTTTAAAGCAGCTTCTGAGCAAATAACGACTTTCCCTGGCGAAGCTTGATTACTAACACTGAGCTACGGGACGAGTTCCAACCCCTCAAATTTTGTTTTAGCAGTCGGCCTTCATTCACCTCCATCAGTAAACAGTTCCAAACAGAAAACTCCACACACACACACACACACACACACACACACACACACACACACACACACACACACTCACTCACTCACTCACCTCACTGTCTATAAAAGTGAATCGGCTAAAAGCAACAGGAAGCGATACGGATACGGATATCGAATATCGCCGATAAAAGAACTTGACACACACACACACACACACACACACTCCGCTTCCTCCACACTCGTGCCTCAGAGTGTAACTGAATTAGGGAATGAGTGGCATAACTAGATTTGTATTTATCCGTCTGAATCCTTAACACTCTTAACATCAGGACACGCCGAGGCAGCCATAAACAGGATGTTGAGTGTGTGTTCCTGCAGTTGTGCGCGCGGTGCTGGGTCACGCTTCACTAACGCGCTGGAATGATAATTACGCGACATGTTTGATCTACGGCGTTAAATCAAGGCCGCAGCTCGGAGGGTATTTTTAGCCGTACAACATGAGGGGTTGTGATGTTTCATTTCTTTAAGATTTTAAATGCAGTTTGGTTTAAATGTCATTTCAGTCACAGTATTCAGAAGCGAATATTTTGCTTAATGCGCATGTGTCGTGTAAGTGTAATTCATAACTCCATACTGTACTTATAGGGTTAAATGTGTGAGAAATCGTCATTGGCTGCTTCCACGTTATACGCATTTGATTGGCACTGCGCACGGGTCCGATCACTTCCCTCTATTCTCACATTAATGATGTGATTTGGTACCTGAGGACACTTGTGTATTTCCTGTACACGCTTCAATACATCATTCATATCCGATTCAAGCCGTGCCCGAATACACCATACCGTGCTCGAGTGCCTCAGCATACAGTACAAACACCATTTTCACTGTAAGAACTGACATTCTTGCAGGAAATCTGCCTGGGCCTGCGAAGAATTTTCGGCACACGAGAGAACGAACCAAGCTGAACCGAACGCCGGCTAAGTCGCGTATACGTCCGGGAGCCGCGTAAAACTGGTTTGTGTCAGTGGAAGGCCAAGAGAAGCGACGTTATGTATTATTTGTGTGGTTTTTTTTTTTTTTTTTTGCATTTTCTGCAAGATTTAGTGAAGACATAAAGTAGCACGGCGGGTCCCGATAATGTTAGCAAGGACGATAGCAAGAAGAAAACGGAGCCACTTTCAGTTTCGTTTTTAAAGCAGCCGGTGCAGAGAGGAAACATAAATGAAGGTTAAGTGATGTCAATTTAATTACTATTTAATTCATTTGCATGTCTTTTCTAAATGTTTTGACTGTTGTTATATGCAAGAAATATGATTATAATGTTGGAAATTGGTGATATTGGTAATATTTTTGCAATACGAAATGTTACCTTAAGAACTCGCCTCCAGAATGGATTAAATCCGTGTGCCGATTTAAGATCTTATTAGCTTAGATCTTATTCTAAGGCGAATGTGATTTCATTGTGGGTTTTAAAAAAAAACTGGTTTGACTCCTTCACTTTGCTTTGCTTTACTTTATGTTACTTGAATTTAGAATCAGGTTCCACGCCTGTTTTAAGCACATTTTCGAACCGCTTCATTTATAATGAGACCTGCGTGAGAATGAGTTCATTTAGACTGACCTGCGTGCAGACCATGTCACTAAGTTTTTTCAGACCTTCCTTAAATAGAAGCGTCTGTGCACCATCAAGGCTCAGTGGTTAACACTGTGACATCACACCTTTGAGGTTCAGGGTTTAATCTTGCTTCCGGTTCGTGTGTGTGGAGTTTGCTGTGTGTGTGTGTGTGTGTGTGTGTGTGTGTGTGTGTGTGTGTGTGTGTGTGTGTGTGTGTGTGTGTGTGTGTGTGTGGAGTTTGCACATACAGCCGTGTGTGAAGGTGTGATGTAATGGCAGTCCACGATTATTTTTAATGACTGCTTGAATAGACAAGAGATGTTTTTGTATTCCAGTAGTGTCTAGACCTTCAAAAAACAAACATCTGTCTTTAAACAAACAAACAAAAAAAAGGGATAGAAAATGCTGACTGAAAAAGGAAGTAATTTTCCATAGTTGAGTATATATCGCCTTATGCTGTATTCAGGGTAAGGGGGGGAGGGGGGGGGGGCAGTCCATCACAGGGCACACACACATAATGTATGTATTTGGACGGGAAGAACAAACCCCATGCTCACAGAGACGGGAATCGAGCTTGGCCGGAAATCGAACCCGGACCCTGGAGGTGCAAGGCAACAGTGCTTAAAGTAATGATTTATTTATTTATTTATTTTTACGTTAGTCTACGACCCAGACATTTTTTAGGTGTTTATAAGAGCAACCCGTATACTATAAACAGTGCTTGTCTCCAACTGTCTTAGATCTTTAAATCATGAACCCTGACCCATGAAAATGTGGGTTCGCAGGACAGCCCAATCTCTTTTCCATCCATGACCACACTGCTTCCGACATGTAGCGCACATCCATGTGTGTTCACTTCACTTTTCTTCTCTGCAGGAAAAACATCAAATCAATTAGCTACCCTTTGTCTGGGTGGAGTTTGAGTGCTCTTCTGCGTTCCCAAAATTCCCACAGGGTCCGCGGTTTGAATTTGACCCCGTTTCTGCTTCTGTCTTTCTCTCGGCAGGGTCCTGATTGGTTCTCCTCTGACGGGACAGCCAGCCAAGAGGACCGGAGACGTCTACAAATGCCCCGTGGGTCAAGGCCCATCTTCCGGCTGTATAAAATTAGACTTGCCTGGTGAGAACTGGCTTCACAGTGGATTCTTTCCTATGTGTGTATTTGTGCCGCGGTCATTTTTGTGTGACATGTTTGATTCAGTGCGGCAAAATGACTTTAGCATTACTTTCATGGTAAACCCAAATACCACCATGTTGCATGGTTTTATTATTTAAGGGGGACATGGTTTTATTTATATAAGGGGGTCCGACTTCATATTGACGTACATGCACTTGGGTACAATGTCATTGCATAATATAAACACAGGAGCTACAGAAATTGTGTAAATTGAATCTTGTTAATGAAAAGCTGAACATTTCTTTCTGCTTTAAACTTTATTTAGCCTTCAGACTGTTAGCAGAGCATCAGTCCAAAAAAATGCCTATAGAAGTGTTTATCATTTATTCTATATGGACAAAAGTATTTGGCCAAACCTGTTCATTATTGAATTTCGGTGTTTCAATCAATCTGTCCCCTTATCTCAAGTGAAGGACAATCTTAAAGTTTCAGCATACCAAGACATCTTGGACAATGATATGCTTTGTGGCAACAGTTTGTGGAAGTCAGTTTTCTATTCCAAAGTAAGGACTAACTTGTGTGGAAGAACTTGACCGGCCCTAACACAGAGCCCTGACCTCAACCCCATCGAGCACCTTTGGGATGAACTGGAACGAAGATTGTGAGCCAGGCCTTCTCGTCCAACATCAGTGTCTGAGCTTATAAATGCTCTACAGACTGAATGGACACAAATTCCCACGGAAACACTCCAAAATCATGTGGACAGTCATCCAAGAAGAGTAAAAGTTGTTACAGGTGCAAAAGGGGTACAGACTCCATATTGAAGAATATGTACTTGGATACAATGTCTTTGCAGATTTGGCCAAATATTTTTGTCCATATAGTGGACAAATTGTCCATTACTTATGAAGGCCATATTGTCCTATGGTCATCATCATCTTCATCATCATTATTGTCATCTTCAGTAAGGCCTTAGTCAGGACCATGGTGAACTTCGGAACACTGGTGTTTGTTTTGTTTTTTTTTGTTTGTTTGTTTGTTTGTTTAGTGGACAGACAGTATACAAATCATACAATTATACATTATATAATATTCCAGCCCTACTTTTATTATTCGATTTCATTTTGTCTGCGTAAATCAGAGCCAAGTATTACTAGAATGTTTCTACCTTATATATTTTTTGGAGAGCATCGAAACCTTTCTTTTAAAATGTAACACGTAATGAGCAATAATAATTCCTAATTGTCATACAGCTTTTTTAATGTACGAGAATAAGTCAAAAATCCTCCGCACTCATACCTGCAAAAGCAAGATGAAAGTTTCTTAAAGAAAGTAATTACTGGTTATGAGACACGGAGTCGTCACTGCGAGCCTGAGAGTAAACGGCTCGTGTATGGAACGGAAACATCCTCAATCGCCGAACGAGAAAAAAGTTCAAAAGTCGACCATCAGCTGGAAAATTCATCAACGCTTACAGTTTTCTGTGATTCTCATCGGCCGGTATTGGAACATTATCAGGAAACCATCAATAGCGCTCGTTAGACGTGAGACGCTTATTGATGAGCTGAAGACTAAACTTCGGATTAAACACTGAGGACTGATAACCGAAGGCGTCGTGATCTCGCATGAGGAGGCACGTCCGCACACTTCTGCCCACACTGTCGACACTCTGCAAAAACTTTGTTTTGAGGTGTTAAAGCGTCCTTCCTGTAGTCCTGATCTTGCTCCATCAGACTTCCCTGAAAGCAGCCCTACGGGGACGAAGCTTCACTTCTGATGAAGGGGTGAAGTCAGCGGTGCATTCGTGGCTCGCAGCTCAGCCGTAAAAACATTTTTAATGAGGGAAAACTAAAGCTTATTGACAGATGGACAAAGTGTATTGATAAGCAAGAGGATTATGTTGGAAAATGATGTACAGTATTTATCTTTTCTAAAAGTTTTTAAAAGTAAGTTAAATTGTTCAGCCAGAGTGCGGATAATTTTTGACTCACCCTTGTATTTTATGCACTACTCTGGTTAATTTCATTTTTCTTCGATTTTTATTCCTCCATAAATGAACATTACTGAACTTTGGTCTGTGTGTGTGAATTGACTAAACGGCTGCGGTGTGTATTATGCAACAACATTGCTCTTATTATAGACCACAAGGAGCCTCCTGTTCCAGACTGAAAGGCTTCATTTCTTATTCTTTATGAGACACGACATTTCTTTGAATGTCAAATGCAAGGACAAAACCCCTTCTCATAAATGAATTCTGTCTAGACTATAAATACACACCTACACACAAACAGCCAGTTTCCAGATTCATGATCCAGTCATAAATAATTGGATGTGTTTTATATATATATATATATATTTGTGTGTTTGTGTGTGTGTGTTATTGGAAGCGTGATTTGCTGCTTATTGCAGTTTTTTTACATTCATGTTCTGATGCTGTTCTTCTATGGTGATAAATACACATGCGGCACTGAAGTAGTTATAAAAGATGATGATGGTGTGTGACATTCGACTTTAAACAAAATATAGACATATAGTGTAAGTAGAGAGGAATATAACTAGTGTAGCGTGTTTTGTCCAGGATTGTGTGCATTTACAGAATCGTTTCTAAACCCCGCTGTGTGTCCTTCTTTCTCCAGAAAGCACAACAATCCCGAACATACACGAAGTCAAAGAGAACATGACGATGGGGACGACGCTGGTGGCCAATCCGGACGGGAATGGGTTTCTGGTACGGGGAAGACGTCTCCTCCTTGTCCTTCTTGGTTCCCCCCAGCCTAATTTCCACAAACCTCAGCCATGTGGACGGTCTTACTAAAGCTTACAGCTGTGGCGTTTTATACCAATATTAGTCACATTTTCCACCGGGAGTTAATAATCCTGAAGCCACTGTGTCTCTCCAGAGTTTAAATTTGAATTACTGACCAACTTAAAAAAAAAAAAAAAAGGTTCATTTATGAATGAAAGACTGACGCGGTTTTTCCTGTGGCCTTAACACACAACGTCTCCTGAACCACTCGTTTTCCATCTGATCCTCCGCTCTATTTCCTCGTCTCTCTTTCTCTAACGTTCCCATATTCTTCACTGTTTTGTTTAGTTTTTTTTTCAATTCTCTCACTCACTTCATCTGTTCAGCCTGAAATCGAGAAAATAGATTAGATTTAAATACGTAAACACAGTATAATGATGTGTATACATTTATTTTGTGCAAGGCTACAATTTTTTTTCACCCGAAAAAAGTCAGCAAGACGTACAGTACAGTACAGTACAGTACAGGATCCGTACGTTTGGATTTATTTTCTACATTCTAGAACAATACTGGAGATTTCCAAACTGTGAAATGTCTCATATGAAATTATGCAATTAAGCAACAACCAGACCAACTGTCGGTTGTTATTTTAAGACATGAAGCCCAGATGTTCTGGAACAGATCTTGCAAGAACAGTATTGTGTCAAGTGTATTTGCAAAACCCATCAAGCCTCATGATGAAACTGTCTCTCATGAAGCCTTTCCCAGGAAAGCAAGACCAAAACGTATCTATTCGGTGAAAAGATACTCAAATACTGAGTAACAGTTTCAACAGAATGTCTGATTTATCTTTTTAGAAATTATATATACACATTATATTATATTATATTATATTATATTATATTATATTATATTATATTATATTATATTATATTATATTCGGGTTTCCTCCACCGTTAATTGGCATTCCCAAATTGGCCGCAGTGTGTGTGTGTGTGTGTGTGTGTGTGTGTGTGTGTGTGTGTGTGTGTGTGTGTGTGTGTGTGTGCCCTGCAATAGATTACCCCATCTCGCGCCCTAAGTCTCCTGGGATAGATAAACTCCAGGCCCCCTGTGACCCTGAATACAGGATTAAGCGTTAAAGATGATGAAGAAGATGATGATGATGATATTATAGTATAATTATAATTATAGCTAAACTTACTGCGACAGGTCAGAAGTCGAGTTTTTATACTGTATGCTGAAGTGTGTGTCTGTTTTGGCAGATAGAGGAGACACCGCAGGATGAAGCTGCTATTTTGCAAGTGAAACATGCTTTGTATATGATGGAAGAGGTCCGGGTGAATATTTTTTTCCGCGCGATGATGCTAGTTTGAGTGTGGTCATGTGACGACATGTGGTTCTTGTTACCGCGGCTGATCGGTCAAGCAGGGTCATGTGGTCATTTTTGCTGCGTCTGATTGGTAAAACAGTCAATGCGGAATAACAATAACGGAATATGGAGTCAAATGGCCGGGGTGGGGGGAGGGGCTTGTCTTCAGCAGTGGTAGACAGTGAAGCAAACACGGCGCGGTTAGTTTAGCTGTTTTATTCAATGTTGCAATCTTAAGATATATAATTAACAAATAAGCTAGAGGCTAAAAATACCTGTATATACTTTTCTTACATTTGTTCTGCTGGACACAGTTTATGGTAAAGTGAGACTCTTGTACATACTGTATGTTCTAATGTTATTTTCTGCTGAGTCATTTGCAGGGCGACTGAATATACAGGAAATAGTAACACTGTTCAAACATACGTGTTACCTACAGTAGGGATTTATTTCAAAAGCTTTACATTGTGAAAAAAATGGGGATTAGGAAATTTGTGTTTCTTATTCCTTAATTTGCTATTTTGTAAAGCTATTTAGTTTTAGTAATTTGTTTTATTAAATTAAATTGACTGCTTACATCATTTCTTTTTTTTTTTTTTTTTTGGATTTTTCCCCGATTTTCTCCCTAATTTAGTCGTGTCCAATTCCTCCCTGTCACTAGGGGGCTCCACATTAAGGCTACTACTACCACTCAGTGTTTCCTCCGAACCACGTGACGCCAGCCGACCGCATCTTTTCGAACTGCTTGCTAGTGCACCATTGGGGTCGGCGTAACACACTCGGAGGACAGCGCTATCCGCTCCCTCCGTTGCGCGAGCTCACATACGCCCCTGACTGGCTGTAGAGCCGTGATTAATGTGGGAGCACTAAGTACCTCTCATCCCTCCCCTCTGAGAGAGCTCGGCCAATCAGCTCCCTCTAGACCTCCGGCTGCGAGAGGTTACAGCACCACCCGGGATTCGAACTAGCGATCTCCGGATGATAGGGCGGCGCTTTTACCACTGCGCCACTCGGAGGCCTATGCTTACATCATTTCTAAAAAAAAAAAGTAATGGGACATTATGATGAAACAGTTCCTCAGTACTGGAGGAGTCTTTTCACCGAATACTTTTTTATGTCTACTTGAGTAATATTATAAGTACAGCTACTCTTACTTGAGTACATTTTTGGCTACTCTACCCACCTCTGGGTAGATCCACCGGCTGCATGCGTAGAATAAATAGTTAGCAAAGTAATGAGTCGAGTGTAGCCGAATGTAATGGAGTTCTTCTTCGCAAATCTACTCAAGCAAAAGTAAAAAGTATGGTGCGGTAGCACTACTCATAGAAGTACATTTCTTTTCAAAAAGTTACTCAAGTAAATGTAACTCATTACTACCCACCTCTGATGGAATTAGACTACGGAGTTATGTCCAAAATTTTTGATTGGTACCCCCTTTATGTGTCCAGTGGCCAACAATCAATAAAACGTTGTTACATCAAGTCCCCTACATACGAACATTCAAAGATACGAACAAGCGTTCCGGGGTGCATTATCACGTGCGTGCAGTTTGCATCCCAGGATGTCCGGGAGCAAGCGTAAAAGCGGCGTCGACGGAGTCGGTACTGCTATGAAGCGGCAAGCAATAACGATGGAGACGAAGGTGAGAATAATTGAGACAATGGATCGAGGTGATGTATAGATGGCAGGACATTGCTTGTTCGTTTAACATGAATCGACTCTGAAGAACGCTGTGCTGTACTATACTGTGTATAGCCAGGCGTGTTAGTATCCTAGTACCTAGACGATGTTTGTTGGTCCTACGAACAAATTGGATTTACAGAATGAGCTCTTGGAACGGACCTCGTTCATATGTTGGGGACGTACCGTCTTCTGGATTCATCTTACTGATTTGTCCCTCGTCATAGTACAGTGATTGTTTCTGCGGAAAAAGAACGCGTGCCTTTTTAATGTCAGTGTTAATATCCCTGCAGGCGTGCGGCCCTCAGTACGGCTACATGTGTGGAAATCAGCAGTACATCACAGGCGTCTGCTCCAACGTCAGCTCCTCTTTCCAGGTGCTCAACGCCATCGCCCCGACCGTCCGAGGTACGCTCACATAAACACACACACACACACTTTCTTGAGGGACACGTGGCAAACGTGTGTATATTAACACATTCCCAGGCGTGTAAACTCAATGCCCAATTTAGGACACGGTTTATAACTGCCGACGTCTCCGATGCACAGGGACCTGTGACTCATCTTAAATACAGCGTCTCCCAATTTCAAACACTCACACGTGCAGATCTACACAGACGCTCTCCCTGATTGTGCACTTACAGTACAGTAGCACAGTCTGAGTCTCTGTGTCTTTTATCCGTTCTGTACTGCAGAGTACAGAAGCGGGAATATACGCGAATAATAATAATGGGCGGGGTCAGGATTATGCTGCTTTAATTTTTATTTTAATAGACCTGATATAAAACATATTTTTTTTAAATTTAAATGTTCTGCTCACATTTCAAGTTGGGACTGAAAAATAAAATCTTAAATTGCAATGTGTAATACCTAATTGTTAAACCTAAGTGCAGTGTGTTCATCTTAATGATATTTATAATGATATTTAACTCTTTGATGGTGTGGACACAGGTTATTAATTATGATATAATTATTATAAGTATGAGTTCTGTGGGTTATTTGGACTGTTTCTTTTTTTTTTTTTTTTCAAATCAGAGTGGGTGGGTTTTTCAGCACATCCTATGGGGAATTTTGTCAGTGTGATCTGGCAACCCTGGCAAGCACAAAGTGAGCCCAAAGATAAGGCCATAAAACAGTAGTAAAACGTCATTTCGCACTATGATGGGTAAAGTTTACAATTGATCTCGGACTCGCGCATGTGCCGATGTGTGCGGAACTGTTCATACACATCTCAGATTATCTGCGGCTCGTTTCCCCACCGCTAATATACACTTTACGTCATGATCCATCATATGAATAAACATATAGCATGTTTGTCTTTTGCTCACATCCCACCTTGTGTCTTTTGTGCTGTCATTTGTTTTTTCTCCAGAGTGTACGCAGGACATGGACATCGTCATCGTGCTCGATGGATCCAACAGCATTTTCCCCTGGAAGGAAATCACAAAGTTTCTGGTCAAGTTTCTGGGAAAGATCGAGATCCCTCCAGCCAGGGTGAGGCTTTCTCCTCAGGATTAATGGATTCGCTGATTATATAGAGCTTGATATGGCACAAATTGATTTTGAATTAATTAAAACCTTACCACTTAAAGTATGTTACTGCAGCTGCCGTATAAACTGTCATCACTTTACCAGCCTTTGAGAGCTGATGATGATGATGATGGTGATGATGGTGATGATGATGCTACTGGGAAAGTTATAGTTATGACACCTCGGTTCCACCCTGGTTTTTATTATTCCTACCTCGGTGTTAATCACTCATGCAGCCTCGGCGCGGTTTTGCTGTGATGTCTTATTAAAACCATTTTTAGGAAAATCCTTTCGACAGAAACAGACTTTGGGGAAAGTTGAACGTTTTCCTGAACGTGGCACTGGAAACTGAGGAAGACGGCATTTTCCTTTTTAACGGATGACGTCATGTTGAATGAATCGCTTCTCTGTCCACCGTGTCGAACACGGCCCTGTGTGTGTGTTTAGGCTTATTGTCACTAGGCTTTCTCATTGCAGAATCTTTACACAGTAAATATTATGAAAGGTAATATTACTTTATACAACCTTTATAGATAAATAGATATTTTCTAGCGATTAGGCAGTCCGCACCAGGGGATCACTTTTAGCGCATAACACTGGGCTCTCAGTTTGGGTATTTTACACACCCTCACCTAGGAATGCTGCGGATATGTTTGCTCTAACGACCCGTGTTTTATCTCATAGTGCCGCTCCACATCCCTGCTCGTTATTAGCGCCACGGTTTCGGACAATACGAGACAGAAATATGGTTTTAACGTTCCGCATGAAGAATAAACATACATTCATCTGTCCATTCATCTTTGAAGGTTCAGTTTTAAAAGCGCAAAAAAAAAAAGCGGGAAAACGCTGTGACATAATCTGGCGCGTAACTGCTCATAACTTCACTTGTACTCAACATTTTGATTTCATTTATGGCGCAGGTTTATCTTCAGGCAAATACCAAAGGACTGGCAAAGTTTGAAATTCTGTCAGACAGACAAGAAATTCTCTGAGACTGATTTCGGCTCCTCCAGTGCATGAAATGTAAAGATATCACTGGAAGAGCGATTCTGACAAAACTCTCACTATTTTGTTCATCCCCTCTCATCCAGGTGGGCATCGTGTCATACGGAGATGACGTCGGCCACGTTTTTAACCTCAGCCAGTTCTCTACCACGGACGAGCTGGTTAAACATGCAGAGAAGATTCCACAAAGACAGGGCTTGAAAACCATGACAGCGCAGGGCATCGATACGGCGAGGTGTGCTTTACATGATTAATTACGGACCAGAAGTCATTTATGCATGTGATACTGTTACTGGTGATTCACTGATCAGTTCTCTGCTACAGGAAAGAGGCGTTCACTGCGGAGCGAGGAGCCAGACCGGGGGTCAAAAAAGTCATGGTGATTGTCACGGATGGAGAGTCACATGACGACTACAACCTAGAAGGGGTCGTCAATGACTGCGAGAAGGACGGGATCGAGAGGTTCGCTATCGCGGTGAGTGTCTTAGCTTATTGATGCTTGAACCTTTTTTTTAAATACATATGCTTGGTGCCAAATATTTTGTACCGCTGACGGCCCAAACGAAAGCATGATTCTGGAGAAAGATGGTTTATATATTGATAAAGCGAAACATATACACCCCTCCCATTAATGCTCCGGAGAACTTCCCTGGCTGACCAATATTTCTATGGGGTGGTATCAAAAAGTTTTCAGACTAGCTTTGTAACACGCCAACAGATGGCAGCACAAGCCTGACCGCACAGTCACAGGGAGCACCGACCTTCATAAGTCAGTGTGCCAAAAGACATCATCATGTGTCCATCGGGAGATGCGCAACTGGTGCTATTCTGACCATGTGCAATACCACGTCTGCAATTTTATCATAGACAGAAAGCGAACAGAAATCCTCTTTTCTATTGATTTAACATACAATAAAAATACTAATACACTTAGCAAATAGTTTCCCCAGCCTCATCTGATCCTCGGATCTACGCTGGATTTCCGCTAACGTTGACCTGACATTCGTTTTTTTTGCTCATCCGCAGGTTCTTGGTGATTATAACCGGCAAAATAAAAGCAAACAGCAAGTGAATACGTTCATTAACCAGATCAAGTCCATTGCGAGCAATAAAACGGAAGATCATTTCTTCAACGTGGAAGACGAAAAGGCCCTGGTCAACATCGTCGACGCTCTGGGGAGCAAAATCTTTGCCCTAGAAGGTAATGACGAGTTTCGTCCCATTAGACACAACTTCCGGTCTGTATTGCTAATGAACCTGCAAGTTAAAACAAGTTGAAAATGAGCACTCGAAAAAAAGGTTTTAATATTTTGAGAGAAATGTCAGGTAAAGTAATAACAAAACAGTGATACGATACGACCGTATTCATGACACGATTAATATAAGAGACACAATTCTGTCTATCGTTTTATTGCTGAAAAGGTACATCTGGGAATCACACGTCGTCTTTTGAGATGGAGATGTCTCAGTCAGGATTCAGCGCTCACACGTCCAGGGTAAGTCCCATTCTCCTCTAAACATCCCGACTTATTCTCAATGGAAAAAGTCTACAGCACGAAGGACTGGGGTGACTGCAGGCTTTCACGCCAACCACGTAGGATTTGGAACAGACACCCGATTTCACTCTGCTTAGTTTCCAAGAGTATCTCGAGTTTGGTGCTAATGAAAGCCTGCAGCCACACCGAACCTTTGAGGACACCATTAACGACTCTTGGTTTACAGTGATGATGCATTTTACTGAAGGGCGTATCCCAAGAAATGTCTGACCTCTGATTTGGAAAAAACAAAGAAAGTGCACTCAGAAATCCCTCTCGTGACATCAAATGAATATGCTCCAAGAAACAAGAGTACACAACGTAGTACCTCTTTTATTTTTTTCTGTAAAGTGTTAACGCAGGTCCCAGAGTGTGTGTTAAAGCTTCCGCAGAAGTACTCCTCTAATAAACCATTTATTCACCTCAAACGCCCCCAGCTTCACTCCTCCTCTGAACACAAACTATTTCAGAGTGTGTTTATATAAATGAGCTACTGCTGAGCAACAAGCCAGGAGATGGGGATCTTCTTGTATGAGGTCACATTAGGGGAGAAATCCAAATGGGTTGTTAAGCCCAAGGGGGCAAGCTCCAGATCTGAATAATAATTGTGCCAAAACATGCAGTTCCTCGAAAGACCACTAGGGCTTGGCCTCAAAAATGAGTCGATTACCATAGACACCCAAGTTATATGTAAGACAAACGCCCTCATCCAGAGCGACTTACATCTGATTGTACTGAACATCTGTGGGTTAAGGGCCTTCCTCAAGGGCCCCACAGTGGCAACTTGGTGGCATTCCTGTACCTTAACCACTAACCACTAATTTTATCTCCATAGTGAAATGTCCCGTGTTTTCGCCCCAGTGAAATTCTGGGGTGAAATTTTATGACCACGCATAAGTTAAAATTACATTAATCCATAAAATTATTGTGACTGTATTAGTCGACAGTCCCTTTTTTTGTTTTTAGGGGTAAATGTTCATCATTCGTTACTGTAAGATAGCTAAAAGACATTCATGGTTTGTTTCCGCTTTGTTGCTGTCGCACACTGTTTATTACTTTAAAATTTATAACATTTTTCATTGATGATTGAAATAGCATGAACGATCTGGATTTAAATATTACTTGCTTGAACGTGGCTTCCTGGAATATTGAAACAAAATCTGTCTTTATAGTTAATAATAATAATAAGTGTTATTATGGTAATATTTATTTTTATACATATTGTTGATTGTCTCTAGGCGGGTGTGATGCTCGGCGCAGTGGGAGCGTACGATTGGAACGGCACCGTCGTCATGCAGTCGGCTGATCGGTTCGTCGTGCCCAAAAACAACACCTTCCACGACCCTAATGTGGAGAGGTACCAAGGCATGGCCGGATACGTGGGTACGTCCTGATCTTTTAATACATCACCTGCAGAAACGTCCTCCATCTCATACTCGCTAGCTCCTTCATTCCAGCGTGAGCCTTCTGGATGGAGCGTGCAAATAAATAACGGGTACACGTCATAGTCTTCCTGACAGTTCCTCATACAGTACAAGCAGAGAAACAGGGCTTCGGTCACAGTCTAAACATTACGCTGTGTTCCCATAAACACTTTCCCGGGAGAAAGAAAATTCCGCCGCTCGCTACACATCCCCTTTTAAGGAGCTTCCTCGGAGTCCGCCGTGTCCGTGGTCCGTGGGGTTGAACTGAAAAGGAGAGGAGTTTGGAATGTAATAATAGAGCATCCATGAGGGGGGGCGGTATGTGTGGGGGATTTTTGGCTGAGTTTCGCTGACACCACCAAACATCGCCTACGTAATTAAAGTTTAAAGAGAGTTTGAAGGGATTATAGCGAATTACAGTCCAGCTGTTTTACATTAATTGTAGTGTTACATCTGGAATGTGAGGTCGCAATAAAATAGCTGACAGATCTGAAGCTCTGCCCACGTGCATCACAAATCATGCAGAGATCTTCATAATATGTGTTAAATTATGGGTTAAAAAAAAAAAAAAACACCAGATATTCCTGGATTCCTGGGGTATTTTACAACTTTAAATAAATAGAAAATAATAAATTTAAAGCTTTTTCTTTATTTAATAATGTGTTATCTATTAACTTTTGGATAAAGGTTATGACGTGCAGTCAGCATACACACGCTCTGGAGTTCTCTACATCGCCGGAGCTCCCAGATACAACCACACCGGCCGGGTTATTGTGTACCGCTTCGACGGGAAGAAAGTCACGGTCACGCAGAACCTTGAAGGGGAACAGGTGACCCGTTATAATACAGATATAAATGTGAAACATAATGCTAATACAGTACGTGCACTATAGTGTAATATAACATCATATACAGTACGAGGGGCGTTCAAGTCAAACCGGGATTTGTGATGAAGCCGTTAAAGCAATTCATATTTACAGAAAACTTCAAGTACAGTAGGGTGATGAGACTCTCAGTCGCAGTAAGACATTTGAATGAGGTGTTTAAAGAAGGAACGTCCGTGAATGACGATCCCCGGCCACTGCAGTCGTTCCTGTAAACATGCGGCCAGTGGACCGCCTGATCCGTTTTACTCTCATAACTGTGTTCTGTTATTTTGCACAATGAAAAGTCCCGGTTTGACGTGAACGTCCCTCGTATTACGTAAATTGCATTTACATCTGAGTAAAAATAGAGATCTTTTAAACCCTTCATGCTGCCTCTGTTTATGTGCGTCAGATCGGTTCGTACTTTGGCAGCGTCCTGCAAACACTGGACGTGAACAATGACTCGTACACAGACCTCCTGCTGGTGGGAGCGCCCATGTTCATGGGGCCTGAGAGAGACGAACAGGGACAGGTCTACGTCTACAAGATCAACGAGGTACTGAGAGTGAGAGAGAGAGAGAGAGAGAGAGGTCAAGTTCTCAAAACTGTGTTTTTCTCTAAAGCAAATCTTAAGGGGAAAAATGCAATGAGACAATACCATTTTTCCAAATAATTTGTTTTATTATTTATTTATTTATTTATTTATTTATTTTATTCATATTTTATTCATATTTTATTCTTTTTTTTTTTGCCCCGAATCTGGCTTGTTTACTTCATCTTAATGCTGATATCAAATCCTAAATTGCTATTCATTCCCCAGATACAGTTTGCTTCATAATTATTGGCACTCTTATTAAAGATGGGTTCAAAAAAATGTCTTTATTATTACAAAAATGTCAACGAAATCTTTTTTTATGTTAGAATAAATTAAAGTCAATTCATTTAAAAGAAAAAAAAGCCCATGTCAAACAAATATAAAAAAATAATAGTAAAATTGTAAATATTGTGCATTAATTAATACATTACATACTATTTATATGTAAAAATACTAAATGGTAATTAAGTTTCAACTGCAGGAAAAAAATTGTCCAATAGGTGTCAATTTAAGTAATTTTAAAAAATCTAAGTATTTTTTAAATGAATTTCTTAATTTAAAATTTCCCTCTAAATGGGCATAGTATAATACAACATGCACCAATATCTGCCATAATAATATGAAAATTTAGCCAAGAGCCCATGTTCCAAACTGATCCGATTTCATTCCTACAGTCCTGATTTATGTTTCCATATTGCTATTCAAAGCTTTTGGTCATGCTATTTTTATGTGACGTGTGTGATCTGCTGTACTGTTCGGTTCCACAGGAGGGCATGTTCAAACTGGAGATGATCCTGCGGCCGGTTAACCAGACGTGCTGTACGGCGCACTCACACGCTTCCTGTACGAGTGTGAATAAGAACGAGCCATGTGGCGCTCGCTTCGGTACGTCCATCGCCGCTGTTCCAGACCTCAACCTGGACGGCTATAATGATGTAGTGATTGGGTCACCGCTGGAGAATGACCACCGTGGGGCAGTGTACATCTACCATGGCACTAAGGACACAATACGAGAAAAATATGTACAGGTAATGACAGTATATTGGATGTTCAAACTAATTAATGAAATTAGAATTAAAATAATGTTGGTTTGTGTAGAAAAAAAAATTATTGTGTGGGGTGGGATCAAAGCAGGGTTTGTGGACAGGGAATCATTTGGTGTTCTGGAGCTGGATGCTTGGGGGTAAAAACTATGGCAGAACAGCTACTAATGCTGCACAAACTTTTCCAAGATGGTGGTGTATAATACTGTGGTGTCATCTATGAACTTGATGATGTGACTAGAGGTGCAGGTATGAGTCAGAAACGTTAACAATAGTGGGCTCAATACACACCCCTGTGGGGCATCGATGCTAAACATGTTGGTGTAGGAGCTGGTGCTTCCGATCTTGGCAGTCTGTGAGGAAATCCAGATACTAATGGAGGTGTGGAGCCTCCTGAAGCCTAACTTTCCCATCAGCTGGGGGTTAGATGCTGAATGGTATGAAAAAGTTGTACACACATTAAAGAGTAATAAATGTGTGTGTGTCTTAGCGCATAGCTTCCAGAGGTGACGGCGAGAAAATGAAGTTCTTTGGTCAATCCATCCACGGAATCATGGACTTAAACAATGACGGAATTATAGACGTCACCATCGGAGGTATCGGAGGCGCTGCACTGTATTGGTGAGTGTGTGTGTGTGTGATTTGTGTGTAAGCATATCCATAATAGATGTGTTGTGTGGTAAATTAACAAATAAATCCCTTTACCCTGGCAACCCTAACCAAACCGTAAAACATCAAAGCATTAAAATTGATTTGAGGCAGAAATTTACAGAAAGGATTTTTATGTGAAAGCATATTTGACCCTCTACTTTAGCCTCATATCTCAAAGTAGATACACACTTTCAATCACTTGTTAGGTTATAAATGTTCTTGTGCTCATGTACAAATAATCCTTTGTTGCCAAATCAATTAATTACAGAAGGTCTTGATCAGAGACTCGAGCACAACCACAACCTCCTGAATCTCACCTTGATATCTTCAGGACATCTTTTCTCTATGAGGGTTTGCCCCTGAGCATCACATCACTTGTTGCAGAATCTTCCTGTTCTCACGCCTCATTTTCAAATCCCACTTTCTCACAAACTGCACAGGAATTTCATTCTGAGGAGCAGGCATGAGTGCCTGGCCAAGCTTCCCTTTTTTTTCAGAGCTGTGTAGAGTGAATTTAACAACAGAGATTGAAGTCGCCCACTCACACCCTTCCTCCCTCCCGACCTCCCTCACGCCTTTCCTTAATGCTTCCCTCACTTCCTCCTCACAGCTGCTGGGGCTGAGTGGTGAACTCCGCTATCTTGGCTCTCATTGATTCTCCACCCAGTCTGTTGGGAGTTTCATTTGCATGTCGCTGTTAGAATTTGGAACTGTTAACAGGATAAATGTTTCCTGCTTCAATGGAGAACATTCACTTCTGTCTGAAAGCTGCTGCAGAGACGATGAAGCAGTTGCTGTTACTATTAAAGGGAAGCTTATGGGTACCAATTTAGCATCAAGCGAACTGCAGTCTTTAAATCATTTCCTTTTAGGACCTGGCGCAGCAGGAAAAAAAATTCACAGTATTATCCGGAGTTCCTAGGGAGCAAAATTGACCGTGCTCTCGGGAGGAGGGACGTCCTACCCCTACTTGTCAATCACGGAGACATGAGCAGATCATCTGTGAGCCCACATAGGTGGAAGATAATGAACAGCGCTTTCCTCCGAGTGTATTACTCTGTTCCCTAAAGTTGTGTGTATAGCAGTTCGAAAAAGCTGAAGGTGCTGGAAGTAGTACATGATAGTCTTCACCTCCCCCGGTGACACTCGATAGTGAAGAGCTGCCAAGGTCATTGGAAATTGGCAATGACTAAAATTAAAAGGGAAGAAAAGAAACCTTTTGCTGCAGAAGGATTTATCTTATTCTACATTTATACCAGAGAATGTCCCAACCTTGGATGAGTTCTGGGTGGCCATGATCCTGTCACCAGAGCACTAATGTATAATTAGTGATTAGTGTTGTTCACTTGTCGTTGCCTCACCAACCTGTTTTTCTTTCTCTTTGAGTTAATTAGACATAAAATGCAGCTTGCTGACTAAGAGACAGACACGGATGAGTGTTTCACAAGACAAGAGTGTTTTACAAGCCTGTTACAAAGCCCTGATAATGGGGACTCTTTCAAAAATGTTAAATAAATGTCTCAATATCCCTCAGAGTGGCGCAGTGGTAAAGTTCTCGCCCTATCATTCAGAGATCGCGAGTTCATTTCCTGCGTGATGCCGTAACCTCTCGCAGCCGGAGGCCTAGAGAGAGCTGATTGGCTGAACTCCCTCAGAGGGAAGGGATGAGGGGTACTTAGTGCTCCTACATTAATCACGGCTCTACAGCCAATCAGTGAGCTCCTCCAACTGTGCGTGAGCGAGCAGTTCGAAAAGATGCGGTCGGCTGGTGTCACATGGTTCGGAGGAAACACGTGATAGTCTTCACCCCCTCCCGACTGAGCGGTTGTAGTAGCCTTAATGTGGGAGCGCCCTAGTGACAGGGAAGAATTGGACACGACTAAATAAAAAGCTTCACCATTTATAGATCAGCATTTGTTTAATTTGATGATTAAATTTTTTGTGTTTTTTACTGTGGATCAACCATTGTATAATTACCTATGAATGCTCTCTTACTATAGAAACACTAACTTATCAGGACAAGTGCATTAATCTAGACAATATTTGTGTCCCAGGTCTCGGGATGTTGCTGAACTCCATGCCAGTATGAGCTTCGATCCCAACAAAATCAACGTGCAGCAGTCGAACTGTCAGGTCCACACCAAAGCGACAGTGTGTGTAAGGACAGATGTGTGTTTCAAATACCTGGTCAAGTCTGAAAAAGAGACCCACCCAAAGACATGTGAGACATTAAGTACCTTGGTTCTAGTACAAACTCTTCTTTCTCAGTCTTATAATTCTCATATTTCATAACAGACACACACTAGATTTTACAAGCAGCATTTATTTAAACCTTCCTTTTGGAGACTGAGGGAAGGTGTCAAATTAGATTCAAAGATGGTAAAATCTGTGTGTGTGTGTGTGTGTGTGTGTGTGTGTGTGTGTGTGTGTGTGTGTGTGTGTTAGTGATCCACTATACTCTGACTCTTGATTCTCTGCGTGCCATTGCGAGAGGAAGATTTAAAGATACAGATGAGAGAAGAATCCACAAGAACGTCAGCATCATAGACACTCGATGCATTAACATCTCCTTCTACATGTCGGCAAGTAAATCAGTTCACACACAAACACGCACACATATACACACCAAGGTCTTTCTATCGTTGTAAGTTTCTTCTACTGTCACGATTATCACTGTATGCCTATAAAAAAAAACTTTCAGTTCTGCTAAATGTCCCTGATGTATAACTGTCAGATATTCTTATTCTCGTGAGAGCCTTTTCAGTCTATAAAAGATAGAAAATAAAAACATGACCGCACACACACACACACACACACACACACTTATCCTGTAGCCTTACACTGTGAGGACATTCTTCCTGACAGAAGGAGATTCTAATGTCATGTTCTGCTGCTGTAGCTGACATGCTTATCTGCTTAACACGTCTGTAAAGAGGAAGAAAAAAGAGGCAAAAGAGGTTATTTGAGTTATGATAGCTTTCCTGTCTTCTTGACACAGTCTGGTCATTCTCAGTTGAACTCTCTGACCTATCTGCTATCAGAACTAGTGTTTTTTTTTTTTTTTTTTCAACTGGATGTTTTTGATTCCTGTCATTGTGCATAAACTATTACAGAATGTTGTACTTGAAAATCCCAGGAGATCAGCAATTTCCTGAAATACTTGGAATGAACAACGATTCCACTACCGGAGTTCAAGATTTGAGGTTACATTTAGATGGTGCGACTGTTAACTGAAGCAATAATAATTCATCTGTAGCAGCATGATTGTGCCAATACTACATGCACTATATGGACAAAAGTATTTGGTCAAACCTGGCCATCTATTCGGGCGGCACGGTGGTGTTGTGGTTAGTGCCACCAGGGTTGAGGGTTCGATTCCCACGTTGAATATGTGTGAATATGTGTGCATATGTTCTCGTCGTGTTTGGTGGGGTTTCTCCGGGGGTGCTCCGGTTTCCTCCCACAATTCAAAGATATGCAGATTAGGCTAATTGGTGTGCCCAAATTGCCTATAGTGCGAATGAGGACACAAGTTTGTGTAAGCGTGTATGTGTGTGTGTGCCCTGCGATAGATTGGCACCCCGTCCAGGTTGTACCCGCCTCATGCCCTAAGTCTTCTGGGATAGGCTCCAGGCCCTCCTATGCCCGTGTATACAGGATAAAGTTGTATAGACGATGAGATGAGTGTTATTTATTCAATTCAGATGTTTCAGTTGGGCCCAATCTTAATGCTTCAGCATACAAAGGCATCTTGGACAATGGCTATGCTTTTTATCCAAGTTTGTGGCAACAGTTTGGGAAAGGCCCTTTATTTTATTTATTTTATTTATTTATGTTTATTCTAACATGACTCCGCCCCAGTACAAAAAGCAAGGACTATAAAGACATGATTTGATGTGTTCGATGAGTGGAAGAACTTGACTGGCCCTAACACAGAGCCCTGACCTCAGCCCCTTTGAGCACCTTTGAGATGAACTGGAACAGAGATTGCGAGCCAGGCCTTCTCGTCCATCATCAGTGCCTGACCTTATAAATGCTCTAGAGAATGAATGGACACAAATTCCCACAGAAACACTTTAAATTCTTGTAGACCGCCTTCCTAAAAGAGTGGAAGCTGTTATAGCTGCAAAAGGGGGACCGACCTCATATTGAAGTATATGTATTTGGATACAGTGTCATTGCAGGTTTGACCAAATACTTTTGCCCATATGGTGTGATTGGCTGAATAGTTGCATGCATTTATCGGTGTATAGGAAAGTGGACAGAGTGTTACGTATATGTTGAGAGGAGTTTGCTGAGTCGCAGGTGTCTTTAAGCGAGTTAAGAGATTTGATCACAACTGATCATATGACATCACAAGGGCAGTTACGTTAATCGCCTGAACTTGGCTCCTGTTCTAGTGCTGTGTTTCGTCCTCGATGTTCTCCTTCTGTTTTCTGAATGATTTTCCCCAAAAGAGAATTCTTTGCTTGATGGTCTGTGCCCCAAACCGTACCCTTACCGTAAAATTTGCTGTAATTGCTTTCATATCACATTTATCTTGGTGATTTAAGTCAACTTGAACTTTTTTCTAAACAGGTAGCAAAAATATTAAGATCAGAAACAGTCATGACCGGAGTGTAATGTGGACCAGAGTGTATGGCATCAAAGCAAGTATATCAGCGAAATTACATCCAGACCACTTAGAAACAGAACAGAGCACTTTTCTGTCAATAAAAAAACACAGCCAAGATAAACAGAAGGGTCTCAGAATTTTACCACAGCGTGTCCTTTGTTTTTGTTGTTTTTTTTGTGTGTGTGTTTTTTAGTGCGATAAACTGTGAGAACTCTCCAGTAACTCGTCCCACTTTTTCATTTTAAAAATCAGATTAGCCTGCCATCGTCAGTAGGACGCTTTTATAATTGGTTTAGTTTGATAAAAACAAATAAAATACAATAGTTGAGCTAAGTAGCTAAGACAAGCCTGAGTAGCCAGCTGGACTGATGTTAGCAATCTGGTTAGTTAGCTTTAGCTACTTTTTTCTCATGCTACGAAGCTAGCATTATCATCAGCTGCTAGCTTGTGTATCTTGTCCGAATTGTATTACAGTTTCTGAAGAGAAACTTTCCTCTTTCTTCCCTCAGAGGCATTTTGGAAACTTTCCAGAACGGACCTTTAGTTAGAATTTTCTGGTACATTAGATAAAACTCAAAACTGGTACATTTGATAAAACTTATTGCTCAAGCTATCATGAAGGAAAACAACTATTTGACATTAAGTATCTTTCCTCACAATATGTTCTCTCTCTCTCTCTCTCTCTCTTTTCAGTACTCCTCACTAATTCCTTATGGTCCTCTAAATAGTTCTTGGTGGTGACAGGTTTGGCGAATAAACTTCGCAGTAAACTATCACATACTTAGCAAGTCTCTATTAGGTAAACTGTTATACTGTGTAATTGACATAAATAGTTTTGAAGCTAAGAAGGTTAATTATCCACATAAAACTACAGCTGCTTTCCAAAAGTAATGATAATGGCTGTGTTACAGACCAGACTGTCACTCCTGCACGTGTAAGTGGTCCCAGGGTTTTGGACGTGACTGTAGAGTGAATCAGGTCCGGCTTGATTTAAGGCTTCCTGAGACATAATGGGGCCGAGGAAGATCATGACCTTGACAGATGTGCCATGTTTTTTTGTTTTTCTTCATTGCAGGAAAAATTAGACTTCAGGGATCCTCTGATGGTGTCGCTGGACTTCGGGTTAGTGAAGGTAGACAGCGGCCCGGTGCTGGATGGAACTTTACCAACATCACTCAATAAAACGGTAATCTTCTGTTCAGCCTTTTATTCTAACGCCAAGATGGTTTATGGCTGTGTTTTACTGCGATAGGGCCCTGGGAGCAGGTTTCAAGTCTGTCATGTAAATGATTGTGCAAATCTAATCTAAATTTAGTTAATTGTATAAATCTAATCTAAATCTAGTTAACTATCAGTTTAATCTAAATCCAGCTAATTTTGTAAATCTAATCAAAATCCAGTTAATTGTATAAATCTAATCTAAATCAAGCTAATTGTGTAAATCTAATGTAAATCCAGCAAATTATGCTAAATAATGCTAAATCTAAATAACGCCAATTGTATGAATTACACAATTTAAACCTAGCTAAGTATATAAAGCTCATGTAAATCTAGCTAATCGTGTAAATCTAGCTAAATACTGCATGTTAATCTAATCTAAGTCTAAATAATTGCACAAATCCAATTTAAATCTTGCTAATATGCCCCAGATGCTCCTGCCATCACAAATAATCAGCTGGTGAGTTTATTGGTAGTTAAATCTGCCATGATTTAATTTGTATTTTGAAAAAGTTACGAGAGTCTGAGTTAAGGGATCTTCTGAGATTTTTCTGTCCTATTCATGATAATAAATTTAGCAGCAAACCCACTTATTTGTCCACCCGTGCATTAAAGATTTACACCTTATGTTGAGGTCACACATTGAGCTCATGTGTAGCCGCGCCCCTTAATGTACTGTATCTCTATTCTAAATAAAGATATGTGAATTTTGTGTTTTCTCGCATGCTATTAAAAGCACTTTTTAGGACAATGGTAGAGACTGAGATCTTTTTTAAAGTTGAGATTAGCATTATCTTCCTCTGGTATTGACAATGTAGTGGGCCTGGAATTCCGGCGCCGCGTGTAACAGCTGTGAGCGATCCAAATGACGCTCAGCAAAGATTTTCCGCGCCTTTGAGTAAACGCTTTTCTCCCACTCAGCGTTGTAATGAGAATCTGATGGCACTGGGAAACTCTCACGCTCTCTAGCTCTCCGTGGGGAATCCTGGAATATCGGATATCGAATTTCACTGGTGATTGGCAACATGTTTGAGATGAAGTGGCAGTGTGGCTGTTTACAGACGCTGGGCTGTGAAAGCAGGGGATGTGTGACTTAAATTAGGCCGCAATTATTTAATGTATTGAGAGGAACATTCTTGCATGAACACACACACACACACACACAAATATACACACAGCTGAGGCATTAGTTAAGTTATCTGGAAGAAATGGGAGTTATGCTGGACATTTACTGTTGTATTTGGCACTGCTTCTTTTCTCTCTCTCTCTCTGTGGATTGGACTCCATTCAAACGGACCACCATTCTCACACTTATTCAAACCTTTAGATTTGGTTTTTGGGAGATGGCAGGAAACCGAATGGAAACCCACATGGACCTTTTAGAAAAATGGAAACTCCACATAGATGTAGACAGCTGAGCTCAGGATCGAACCAGGATCTCTGGAGCTGTGACACGACCAAACTGTACTAGCTCACAAGCTTTATTTTATGTTTGTATGTCTCTATACAAGTTAATGGGAGGTTGCACACCATCAGACATAACATTAACAGCAAAACATATGAACATATTAACACTAATTCATAGACAGATTCATGGGCACCCAAGGCTTATTTACACTATGTCTGTGTGGAGCGAAGACCTGCCAATCCAGTCCGATTCCACATAAAAGCCAATGCATCACAACTTACCAAAAAAAGTCAGTGTTGCCCATGATAGAAAGGTACCAGAACAGCAGCTGAACAACAGCCCACAGGCAGCGTTCAAGGGCTCCAACCTGGCTTCCAAACCCCTCAGATCCCAGTCTGATCGAGCGTCCATGGGACAAACAAGTCCGATCAGTGGAGGCTCCAACATCAGAACTGTCTCAGTACCAGACACCACAGCGGGTCAGAACTGTCTCGGGACCAGACACCACAGCGGGTCAGAACTGTCTCGGGACCAGACCCCAGCAGGTCCGAACTGTTTCGGTACCAGACACCACAGCAGGTCAGAACTGTCTCGGTACCAGACACAACAGCGGGTCAGAACTGTCTCGGGACCAGACACCACAGCGGGTCAGAACTGTCTCGGGACCAGACACCACAGCGGGTCAGAACTGTCTCGGTACCAGACACCACAGCAGGTCAGAACTGTTTCGGTACCAGACACCACAGCGGGTCAGAACTGTTTCGGTACCAGACACCACAGCAGGTCAGAACTGTCTCGGTACCAGACACCACAGCAGGTCAGAACTGTCCCGATCACACAAGAGGAACTTACACAATATTGGACAAAATGTTTTGAGTAATGTTATGGCTGATCGGTGTTTATGATAAGATGAAACCACAGTTCTAACCTTTTCTTTAATTTGCTCATCAAACAGGAATCTCAAATTATGATTGGGGAACTGAAGAAATATATCTGATCTAAAATATCATGAGAGTCACTTTGAGGGTCAGTTTGGATGTGACTAAATTGTCACATTGTTGCTGTGTCGCACGCATACACCGAAAAAAGCCACTTCTCGCTCGCTAATGTTAGTGTAAGGATAGAAAGCGAAGTTCGTGTTAAGAAGTTTAACCCAGACACGATACGATTTCGGATCTCCTTTTAAGGGTTTGCTCAGTGACGAGTTTGCGTAAGAGTGAATCCTGATAGGACTGAACAATCCCTCCAAACAAATTGCCTCCATTCTTTCGCTCTCACTGTTGATCTTGCTCTTTTTTCCACTGGGAACGATAAGATTCTGGCAGGACACCATCCTCAGAGGCTGCGGAGATGTTTGTCTGAAGCAGCAGTGGATTATAGGAGAATAAACACAC
>JAAGKR010002100.1:54492-103934 GCA_011419295.1 Clarias macrocephalus | reverse complement strand
TAAGTATTTTCTCCAGACAAAAGAAAATGAACACTTCAGGACCCTACTGGACACTGTAAATTATTTAAGAGACTCTATGCATGGGAGAGTCTGACGTATTTCCGGTGAAATCTCACACTGTATAAACTACATACTTTTACTATTTATTTTGGTTTTCATTTGCCTTTTTTGTTTAGA
The DNA here is from genome assembly GCA_011419295.1 of Clarias macrocephalus. Classification (NCBI taxonomy): domain Eukaryota; kingdom Metazoa; phylum Chordata; class Actinopteri; order Siluriformes; family Clariidae; genus Clarias; species Clarias macrocephalus. The sequence goes on along the minus strand of JAAGKR010002100.1, from coordinate 103,757 downwards.
GGATTGGGTAACACCATTACACCATGAGAAAACAGTCACATTTCAAAGACGAAAGGATGGCAGTAAACTCTGTAATGAGCCACTCAACACGCCAGGAAAAAATGTTCTCCAGATTAAACAAATAAAATAAAAATGTAGCAACATCTTTGATGGTGCAGGGCCCATCCAGTACACGGCCACAGAAAAGCATTTAGTGTTCATAGGACTACGGTAAGAGCATATTGTCACAGCTGAAGGTTTAATAATTAAAGAAGCCAGCACATGCATAAAGAGTGCACAGTTTGTCAAAAAATAGAGACACATTCTGCCATCTCTCAGTTTGTTTCCAGTGGTTCTCTCCCGCTGCCTTATGTGAAATGCAGAAGTGCTGCATGCATTAGAGCCTCTTCCCCGGATTGGACGAGAGGTTTCACATGAGGAGTGATAATAAATGCCGAAACTGTCACTTAACTAACTTGGCACTACTTAGAGTGTGGAACAAGTGATTGTGTACTCTATCTTTCCATTTTATCACTATCACAATCACCAGCTTCAGCGACAGGCTGCTGTCACTGCCCTGCTCCACTGACAGACTGAGGAGGTCATTCCTCCCCCATACCATGAGGCTGTTTAACCCCACACGTGGGGGTGGGGGTTGGAGTTTTTTATTTTGTGTATAGGATTGTTTTCACCTTATTTTCTAGATGTAACTATCTGTGGACTGCTGGATCCTGTGAATTTTCCCACAGGGAGGGAGGGAGGGATGGATTGATGGATGGATGGATGGATCTATCTATCTATCTATCTATCTATCTATTGATAAACATTGATGGATTTCTTCTATCAATGGCATTAGTCATCTTTTATGTAAAATTCACTTTTTGATCATCTTCGGACATTCATATCCAGTGGTCTCTAGCGTATGTGTACACTTGCTTTCTTTTTCCATCTGTATAGAAAAACCTACTATTTTCCACTGTGCTTAAAACCTATGCTTTATGATGCCACACGAAAATGTGCCCCAAGTTATCCCCAAAGTCTTCTGTGTACTGTATGTGCTAACCATTTCATGTCAGACTGCTTTCTCCTATCAGACTGCTTTCTCACTGTTTTACTGCTTGTTTATCAAATTAGACTGTTGAACTTAGCCATGAAGGTTAGACACAAGCCCCCCCCAGCCATGACACTGCAAGGTGATGGTGATAATCACCAAGCCAGTGTGCCAGTGTAGTATAATACATAATAGAAATAAAAAGAGCTATAAGCAATAGATATCTGGCTATAACCCCTCAGGATGTATAGTGCAGCTCAATAAAAGTGCTATTTCAACAAGACACCATTCTTCATCTTCAGTAACTGCTTTCTCTTGTTCAGGGTCACAGGAGAGCCAATCCCCGGGAACACTGTGTACAAGTCAGGAACAAAATCTGCACCAGTCATCAAATCAAACCGTTTTTGAACAAGGCCTTAATTTTTATGTTGGACCATAATCTTTAAACTTGGCAAACATGCTTTATAAAATCCAAATTATATATTTACTGACCTATGCTGTCAGTGGATTTTCTGAGTTTCAGCAGAAATATTTTGAAGATTCTGTTTCTATATTATTAAGTACTGTTTTTAGAGGTTAAAGTTTCACGGTTGGCATTCACACAACAGTAAATGACTGCAACCACTAAAGTTCAGAACAATGAGCCTATTGCGAGCTTTAAATCTCAGCAGATTTCAGACTCGGCTGGTCTGGGACGTGGTAAGCTTTCATTAAAAGGATTTGTGTAATAATCAAGAAAAGACTTCGGAGAGCAGGCTTTGTCACTAAATAACCTTTAACACTTGTGTTTAATGCTTTACTTTTTCACCAGGGTCAGCCTTTATGGCGAATCTACAACAACCAAATGTGCCTCTGGTAATTACACTTTACTGCATTGTCGAAAGTTTTCGTGACATGTTTAATTCCTTTCATCACAATGTGTACTTCCAGCACGAGTGATCAAGCTGAGGATGATGCTATTGACTTTATTGATGGTTTAATTCATTCTGTCAGGTTTATAGTCTCAAAATTAACCTTTCCGGGTGAGAGACAAAAACGACCACGGGAGGCAAAATGAACTAATAAACATAAAAAAAGAAAGGTTTAACAACTGCACGTTTTAGAATAGCTTTCCTCACAGAACCACACACATTTGTTGTTATTCCTTTAAATAGTTCTAAACACCTGTGGTCTAAAATAGCTCTGAGATAAGGTCAATGATGACTTTCATACCTCAGACCGGAGCAAGTGCTGAGGCTAACATCCGAATTGGGGTGTCCTTCAACTTCGCCGTGGTAATAGCAGTTCACCTGGAAAGCAAAACAATCATTACAAGTCAAATGACAAATCAAATGACCCTTAGCTAAGTGCTCATGATGATTCACCATTTCAGCTAGGAAATTACTGCATCTTATGTAGCCCTGAACATAAATAAAAACTCTCTGCTGGATGAACATGGTCTGAAGTATGACTAAATGATTGTTTAAGAAAACTGATAAATTATTGTACATGAAGAAACTTTCGCAAGTAATTTAGTCGCTTCTGATTAGTGTTGTAGATCTTGCTACTTTAATCTCTCTATAACTCACTGATGTGGGAGAGAAAAGGTCAGTGCACATCTTTTCAAGCTAGCAGCCATACCTGAATGCTAATCATGTGTGGCTAACGTAGCTGAAAGCAAGAGATGTAAACACTGAAATGTGTCAAGTCTTAGCTACTGGTTAAGTCTAAGCACGTTCCTATACTGGCTGCTGCCAGTGGAGCCAACATCACTATTTAACATCACTGACAGTTAAATAATGAGACTTGTCTGTCTTGTTTTTGTCTGTGATTCTTTACATTTTTTCCTTTTCTTTCTTACTTATTTCTATCCACCATTATTACTATATTTCTGTTATCTTCACCTATCTTTAGTATAATTAAGTATAATTAATCTCCTGTTACATAAAAATTTCTAGTCGCCTAACACACAGTATGAGTGCAAAACAATCCCAGTCGTACGTTATCACCCAAATGAGGATAGGTTCCCTGTTGGTTCTGGTTTCTCTCAAGTAATAATACGATGTACTGGACCGCTGGATGCACTAAAGTTTGTCTACGTTTGTCTTAAGCATGGCATGTCTATAGCGTGTTTAGGTCCAGTGCCACTGTCTGACATTTTATTTAATATATATATATATATATATTTAACTCTAAGATGAATAGCACAATTTGGCTGCAATATTAAATACAATTTGATTTCAACATTAAATATACTAATACATCACAATGAAATAAATAATTGCATAGCTCATCCACATCTAGGATTCACAGCCACCACAGAATGTTTCAGCCTCTCCAGACCTCAGACACTGTCAGTGAAAAACTGGAAAAAACCTAAGTATTATTTTTTTCTGAAGCTTGCAAATTATTTTAATTAGCATGAATGACTAGGACTATTTTGTATATATATATATATATATATTTTTTTTTTTATCTTCGAAAACTCTAAAAATATGGCAACCTTGAAGGCATTCATCACAAGCAGGTATTTTTTATAAATGCTCTGCTCAGAGAAATAACTAGTGAAAACAAGCACATATGTACCAAAGGTTTCCTGTATATGTATCATAGCTGATTAAAAAGATCCTATTATTCACTTCAGCATCCTAAAATGTTCAGTCTTCCTCTAAATGCTCTGGTTTTGTCATCCTGTTTTATAATCATGTACTGTAAGCAGACAAAAGCGATGATGCGGCGTCCGAGAGTCCTCCCCATCATCTTGCAATTGTTCAGCTTAGAACAAACCAAAGTGCCTCGCCTAAATCCTTTCAGAATCTTTGCTCATTCCATAAATGTTGTTCTTCACTGCTGCTGGATGTTTCAACGATGATGAAATGGATTTGATTATGATAAATCAAAAACTCCCCCATCAATAAGCCCTTGCCTGAGCGACTAACAGTGTTGAACACACTAGTTTCTGTTTGAGCTTCCATGAAACTTTACATCTTACACCGTGTGTCAAAACAATTTAAGTAATTAATGTTTAAATAGTTATTAATGCTATAATATTATAGCAGGTCACCAATAACAAAACAAGGCCTTCCTACTCATCATGCAAACCTCCGTTCCATATAGCCATTTATCAGTTATATCAGTTATTTATATATTATAGTGGGAACAACATCAGTGGGTTCTGAGCCATTTACAGTAAAAATAAGCACTAAAGATACAACAAATATTGGCATACATTTGTAGAAACCTGGCCATCACACCCATTTTTAGTTTAAACCATAAGAGGTTTAGTTAAAATAAAAAGATAAAATTAAGTACAATATAAAAATAAAATAAAATAGCTATTTTAGCAAAATAGACATAAAATAAGTAGCAAACGTTATATAAGGCCAGAATCCTTAAACACTTGGTGAAGTTACATCATAACAACAACAACAACAACAACAACAAAAAATCTAAAGTAAAAATTACAGAAAATAGTGTTTAACAGAGAAACAGCATTTTCACATACACTATGCAACACGGACGGAATTAAATAGCTGTGTGGCCATAAGAAAAGCACTTGTTAGTGAGACTAACAAGAGAAAAAGGTTTAAATTTGCTAAACAGCATAAAGATTGGACTTTGGAGCAATGAAGAATATCATGTGGTCTGATGAGTCCAGATTTACCCAATTCCATCATCATCCATCATCATGTTACTTCAGTTCAAGTCAGGTCTGTGGCAATCAAATGTACATGAATGTACTGGATGACCAGGTCATCACGTCAGTGTATTATCTTCTTTACTGATGACAAAGGCATATTCCAGGACTCAGATTGCGAAAGAGTGGTTCTGGGAGAATGAGGAAATAATTTTCACATATGAATTGGCCCCCACATTGTGTATAACCACAGAATCCTAACCTAAACCCCACTGAAAGTGCTTGCGAGGTGCTGGAGAAGAAATTATGGAGTAGCTTAATTCTCGTTTCATTAATAAAGATTTCAGCCAAAAATGAACTGAACTCTGGATAAAAATACAGATGGGGTTGTTGAAACTATACTATGGTGACTGCGGGCTGCAATCAAAGCTAAAGACAATCCAAGAAATATTAGCGTGCACATATTTTTGACTGGTAAGTATATGTTAAACAAAAGAAAAATATTATATTTGTCTACATACAGTGCCAGTCAAAAGTTTGGATACACTTTCTTATTCTTATTAATACTGAAGACTTTGCACTTATGTCAGACAAATCTGGAATTATGTGGTCAGCAAAAACATTTTAAATAACCCAGAGCATTTGTTGCTTTTCCAACAATCTTGACAAAGTTCCCAGAGGCGTTGAGTACGCCACTCTCCATTCCAACTCATCCCAAACCATCTCGGTTGGATTTAGATTGAGTGATTATGGAGGCCAGGTCCTCCGATGCAGCACTCTATCACTCTCCTTCTTGGGAAACTTTAGTACAGTAGTTATCTACTAGCTTATTACTACAACTATTAACTCAACTACATAACTGTATATGGGGTCATATTGCCCTGGTGGAAAACAGATGATGGTCCCACTAAGTGCAAAAACAGATGGGATAGCATGTCACTGCAAAATGCTACGGTAGCCATGCTGGTTGAGTGGGCTCTTGGCCAGTTACCAACAGTGTCACCAGCAAAGCACCCCCACACCATCACACCTCCTTCTTCATGCTTTAGTTAGGGAACCCCACATTTAGGAACCGTTTGTTCATCCTCTGCTTGTCTAAAAAAGACATGGTGGTTAGAACCAAAAATCTTACATTTGGACTCATCAGACCAAAGGACCGTTTTCCATTCATTGTGTTTCTTGGCACAAGCAAGTTTTTTTTTTTATCGTCTGAAGTAATGGTTTCTTTGCTACAGTTCAAACATGATAACATGATCAAACATGAGTGTTGAAATATGTCTGCTGCTTGAACTCCGAGGAGCATTTATATGGGCTGTAATCTGAGGTGCTGCTTTCTGAGGCAGGTCGTTCTAATAAACTTATCCTCTGCAGCAGAGGTAGCTCTTGGTCTTTCTTTCCTTGAACAGTCTTTATGAGAGTCAGTTTCATTAAAGTGTTTAATGGTTTTAGGAGACTGCACACAGAATGTTTCAGCCTCTCCAAACCTCAGGCACGGTCAGTTTATAATGTGGAAAACTGGAAAAACCTGATCAGCATTTTATCCAAAAATAATCCAAAAATGAATCTTATTATTTGTGCCATTTGGTTTATTGAATTGTCAGCAGCTTGTTTACAATATGGCAGGATAACACTGACAATATTTGACCAGTTGTCCCATGTGCTTAATGAATGTCCTGCATTGCAACTGAAGTACTGCAGGATTTACTGTGGCAGTTTCTTCTTAAAAGCTGACCAGCAAGGAGAGCTGAACACCACCTCCCATTCACCTACACACAAATATCTGAAAATATCTGCAGGTGACTCAACTAATGGCATCCTAAAATAATGCACTAGAACTGCAGGGCAGTCTGGAGCAGGTATTAATAACCCTGTTATCTTTTGTCCATTTTGTTTTTATTTCCAAAAAGACCAAGCAATGATGGATACATGCATGTCTGCAGGACATGGAGATATAATTCATCAGTAAATGTGGGATTTAATTAGCATCTGTGTAATACTGCAATTAGAGATGATAATACAATCAATAACTTCACGTCCCATTTTTTGTAGGTTTTTAGAACAAGACAACCAAATAGTACTTAGGATAAAAATGCACTTAAACTAGAAGTAGAAATGCCGAATACAACAACAAAAAAAAAAAAGAAAAGCAACATCCTGGTGTAAAATACATGTCATGTCTGAATCAGAAACCCATCTTTAGAGTTTTAGCTCATTTAATCTTGTGCTCAGTGCACTTATAAAAATTGTCGTTTGAATTGAAAAATGCCATGCAAATTTACTCTCATGAAATCATTTCCAGAACACGGAGCTGAAGGAAAATACTTCTCTGTGGCCTTTTTTTTTTGACTACTTTCCTAATATTCTCTTATTTACCAAACTGTTATTTTAATGATAACTCACCACTACCCCTGCTGTCAGCGCATTGTGGACAAAAGGCCATGCGTGTTCTGTTTTTGATAAGTAAGTGCAGATGATGCACTTGACAGAGGAAGGAAGTAGCCGACGTGCTGTCAAGCTTGTTGATTGTTGCTTTATGTGATGTTTTAATTATGTACCTCTGTAAGATCCAGCTGACCCAAACAAGGCCTGACAAACGTGTCAGCACAAGAGCCATGTCTTTGGAGAATGAGTGTCTATCATGCAGCACTGTGGCACAGATTCAGGATAGTGATTGGCAAGCAGAGTTTAAACTAAATTTGTTACGTCTTATGAGCAGAGACTATTTTAACAAGAAAAGAAATAGAAATGATGGGCAGATAGCTTTTCGAGGGTTCCTAAATTGAACTGTCAATCATCTCGCTCCTCTTTATTAACTTCAGTTTTTGTATAATGATAGAATGATAGTAAATTCTTTGTTTAAAAATTAATAGTCTACAAAATGTCGAACCCTAAAACTAATTTCCCAAAGAAGTTTCTTCCTCTCTATAAGTTTTGAAAATACATGTATACCATTGTGTTCCTGTATGTCTACATGGATCAGTTTAAAGTTTTTAGATCTGGCCCCTTGTAGTGTGGCTCTAGAAGTGTGGATTGTGGTCTCCGTGGCTTGTTTTGACAATCTGATTAAGATCTAAGGAGTTTGGAGGCCGGATCAACAACCTTGAATACTCTGCTTGCTACGTACCATGTGCAGGACTTTTACATGGAAAACATTTGTGCTGCATTGGATTTTCTGTGGGATCTGACCAGGTGGACTGGTCTTTTTGGGTCTAACAGGCATGGATAAGCCTTGGGTGCCCATAATCCTGTCACCAGTATAATGGTATATAATTTATAATCAATGTTATTCAGTTCACCTGGGGGTCGTTTTAATGTTATGGCTGATTGGTGTACACAGCAACTGCCTGAACATGATGTGCATGATGCATGATGCTTTCTTACAAAGTAAGCATAAGAAAAATCATACACTGATAATATTTAATTTTCCATCTAAGTGCTGTAGACAATATACATTCATTTGCAATAGCAGTTATAACTGGAACGACACCCTACCATAGAGCTGTGAGTGACGGCTCGTCCATCGTCTCTGTAGTGTGTTTCACTGTAATTGCTGCTAAAGAGACCCCTGCAAAAGAGCACAAAGAGCAAACAAACATTAAAGGTGCAAAAGTATATTGGATTTATTTATTTATTTATTTATTACCTCGTGCAAAAGCTGGAAAAATGTGAAAGAACACAATAAAGAAAAGATAATGTTTTAAACCTGAGCTCATGTCTAAAGCATTGACAAAACCAGAAAAATGTGAAAAAAAGATTCCGGTCCAGAATGCTTGTTTGTGTTTGGATCAGCTTGCCAGGGGTCATATTATAGACTTCTTAAAAAAAAAAAAAAAAAAAAAAAAAAAAACTTTAATTTTTGGCCTAAAACAGAGCTCCCTTCAGTGCCTGCTATCATCACTTTTTTTTTTTAAATATACAGTAAGTATTCATGCCCTTTAACCTTTTCCACATTTTTTTTATTCATACAACCCTTAAATGAAATGGATTTAATTAATAAATTATATAATGTTCAAAAAAATAAAAGGAAAACTTAGTCCCAGTTTGACTTGAACACCCCTCATGTGTGTACTGTATGTATAGTTCAAGTCAAACTTGAACTAAATGCTCCCTTCATTTTTTATGCTCATAATGATAAAGTAGGGGGGAGGATGAATATAGTAAAATATTTACACAAATATTTACTTTTGTTGCTGTTAAACCCTGAAATTAGCTCTGTGGCGAATGGCTCCCATCAGAAGATGCACGATTAGTTGAATGTAGTCCATCTGTGTGCAATTAAAATGTCACATGATCTCAATGCCAACACACCTGTTTCTGGAAGACCCTAGACTAAGTTAGAGAACACCTACCTAAGCAAACATCATGAAGATCAAGGAGCTATCAAAACAAAAACCAAGTTCTGGAAACATCTCAATGAGAGACAATCCCCTTGAGCACAAGTAAACCCATTATTATGTAATATGGCAGAGTCACACCTCGGTCACCCATCAAAGAGCTGAAAGGGTAAGAAGGAAATGATGGGCTGTTTTGTCTAGATTTGTGACACAGTGTGGTGGAAAATAAATATTCAGACACTCAAGATCTTCTTTATTTGTTACGGTTAAAGAGTTTGCAGTAATAGTCAAAAGGTTAAAGTAATCAGTGTAATCAGTGATATTAATATTTCAGGTTGAAATCCACGTACGTGTCTGTCTGTCTGTCTGTCTGTCTGCACAGCAGAACTCTCTGTCTAACTTACAGTATTAATACAAAGAGATAAAATTGTGTAAGTTTGAGTATCTCACGCTTTGTTTACACTAATTTGTACTTCTTTCATAATCAGCTAAATACACTCCCTGTTCAGTAACTGGAGAGTGAATCACAGATGAGAAATCGAAAAAGTACATTGGATAAAGATTAAGTTTTCTCTCCAGCACATTGAAATATTAAGTAACGGAGTAAAAATATTCAGTCTAGCTTTTTAATTAATATCTGTTGGTGCAGGTTTGTTTATATTGATTAATTAGCTTATTTTAAAGTAGATTATTAAATCTGTCACTGTTTATAACATCTCTCAACATTTCGTTTGATGTCATTTATTGTATAGATATTTAGGTATTTCAAAGGTTTCATTAAATTCTGTTTAGCAGTCGATTTAAGATGTGCCCACAGTATGACGCGCAGTATGCTGTCAACATGTTCGGTGTATAATCTGGCATGAAACTACTCATTACTTTCCTTCTACTCAACATTTAGATTTTATTTATGGCACAGATTTAACTTCGGACAACTAACAAAGGATTGGCAAAGTTTCATTAAATTCCAGCTTTGTGTGATGCTGTGACAAACTCTGGCTGGACAGACATACAGACATACAGACATACAGACAGACAGACAGACAGACATACAGGCAGAAAATTCTGTAACAGGCACTGGTCAGGTTCTCCAGTGTATGCAAGTAAAGAAATAATTGAAAGAGCGACAAAACCATCCTGCTACTTTTTGAATGAATGCTACTGTAGCTTCTCACTCACCTTCCTTATCTTTAGTCTAGAACATGCCATGAAAACTTGTCTGACTCACATCGCCTTGTTATGTATAATCTTTGCAACCAGTGGCAACATTTAAAAAAATAAAAATGTATGAAGCCCAGTACAATTATTTTATAGCATGTATATCTATAACATTTAGAAGATGTCTAGGAGATTTATATTTGTACCTTTACATGTACACAGATTTTCTTTAACATTATTTCTAAATATCTTTGTTTTTGCTTATGCAAACACATTTTTGCTCATATTATATAAGCATGAAGTCAAAAGAGATTATGTGTATAAATATGAATTGGAAATACTGTATGCCCTGGAAGTATACAGTGTTTTAAAGTAACTAATTACATTACAAAATGACTGTCTTCAAAAAGTAATCAGTTACATTACACTGTTACTTTCTGATAAAAGTAACTAGTTAGAGGACTTTTCCATTGCAGAAAAAAACTCCTTTGTGCTTCCTCATGCATGTTGTTTTAGTCAAGACCTTTATAATTATTCTACCATCATCACTCAGCAAAGTCTGGCCTATAATCTGTTAACTACTAATACCCCTATCTCATCTACGCAGTTTCGTGCGGTGGCCGTAAGTACGGTTCATCATGATTTACCGCGAGTTTTGCCGCTGTGATTAGGTTTCCATCTTTCCGTGCGTCGATCCTCGCATAGTCAAACCGCATAGGTGAGATAGAGGTATAACAGCAGGAATAACAGAGGAGGGCGGGTTATCGGGGGCGGGGCTTGTAGGACGACTTTCTCACATACTCACACACACCACACACACACTCACTAATGAATTGGGAATGACTGCTGTCTGGCTCACGGATTACATAAATTGTCTGAATAACGGATTACATTTTTGAAAAAGTAACTAAGTAACTGACTACTTGAATGGCGGAGCTAACGCGTTAGATTAATCGTTACATCAAAAAAGTTATCTGAGTACTCTAACGCATTACACCCAAGACTGAAAGTATATACAGTAATAAAATCCCAGGTGTCCAAATTCTTGTTTTCCATCACTGTGTATTCCCTGTTATATATATATATATATATATATATATATATATATATATATATATATATATTTCTGTTTCAGCTAACACAAGATGCCACTCACTGTAGAATTAGATATGCTGCACTTCGCTGGTAATTTTTCAACTGAACTATAACTTTTTTTGTTATTTTCTGACATTTATTTGTACTAATATTCGAACACATCTGGTGTCCTGGACTACGGGATATTAGTTCGAACACATTAGCAATGTATCTCTAATAGCTGGCTGCTATTCCCATAATTTCCCAGTGATTTGATGTAAGCACTAATGAACATAAACAAGACAAGGACACAATTTTGTGAATTCTGCCAAAAAATCTGCACTGTGATTTTTTTCTGTGCTTTTTTGATTCATATATGTAAAAACTGCAGTCAAACCGTGACATGAGGAGCAAAAGTTCAGAAAAATTAATTTTGAAAAACACTCCCCCACCTCACGCTGACATTCCCATAAGGCATAATGGAAAAGGGATCAAAAATTCTATCTCCACTCAAAAATGAGTTATGGTGCATCACATTTTTGGCAACTAATTGATCAGTACACATTTTATAAAATTAAAAGTTAATAAATAACATTATTTTAATCAACAGTTTGGACTGATCAAGATCTGATACCTTGAATATTTCAAGTTAACTATTTGGTTGATTTGTGATGGATATAAAAAGAACAAGATTTTCTTGGGGTAAGAGCATATCACTAGAAAGTTAAGGGAAGATCTTATCAGATATTTTAGTTTTTATGATGATATAATTATTAAGGCTCCATTTGAGTTTGAAGAAGAGTTCAAAGATGATATTAAAAAGCAAATCATTATGCCCAATGTTGTGTAGGCTCCGCTTGTGCCGCCTTGGCAGCTCTACCCCTTGGGGCATGACTCCACAAAACCGGAGGTGTCTGGCACCAGGATGTTCGCAGTGGATCCTTTTAGCACTGTGGGCAGTTTACTGGCATATAATTGATCATGATAATCAAGGTTAATGCATTAACGTTATCTTACAGATGTATAGTTAAACCCTAGATTGTGAGGATAATACGTTCCGGAAGCATGCGTGTACTGTATATCATAACACTCGTATATCAAATCAAATTTCCCTATAAGAAATAATGGAACCTCTGAAGATTTGTTCCACAGTCCAGAATATTCATAAATAAAGAATTCGAAAAATAAAGTAAAAATAATGCACTTTATCTTTGAGAAGAATCCCGAAAGAGCAATGTTTCTGTTAGTGTGTGTATGTGTGCGTGTGTTTGTGCACGCATGTGTGCAAATCTGAAGTAAGACGAGAGGAAGGAGGGGGCTCCTCCCTCTCTCTCCTCTCATCTTATACAGTAGCCCCCTCCCTCCTCTTAGATAAGAATCTCACAAGCACTGAGACTAAGCATGAGAGTCGAATACCCATAATCCCACAGTGCGCGAGAGTGAAGAACCATTGGCTCAGTTGTGCTTATGTGGTGCTTGGCAGACAAAGCACATCCATACTACTTGTATAACAACCTCGCTACTTTGCTTGTTTATTAAGTTAAAATTTATTTTAAAAATTTGCTCGTTTTGCAAATTGCTCGAAAGACCAAGTTACTCACAATCCAAGGTTCCACTGTAGTTTTGAATGTAATACTGGTCAGATGGTTGTACTTTTTATGGAGTGACCAATAAAGAATAAAAAAACATAATATAATAGACAAAAGAATATAATGAAAAACATATTGAAAAAGATGATTGAATTGAATTCTTTTCTAATGAGAAGCAGAAGGCATAACATTTTCCCCTAATATCTAGCAATTAAAACCAAAACACTTGACAACTGTTACTACTACAGAGATCAGAACTCTTCCACTGTATCAGTTAACAAAGCTTTACAACATTTAATTACATTCAATCAAGCTAATTAAAAAGCAAACTGATAATCAAAAATGTTAAACAGTACTGTAGTGCCACATTCTCGCTGCTGTTGTTGTTGCACCTCTGCCCCGAGTTTAATTACTCTCGATTGCATTATCAAGTAACTAAACTGTTTTGCAGTAAAATGAAAGTAGAGCACCACACACACACATACACACAAGCACAAATACAGACAATCCCAGTAGGGCCACCTGCTAATACCGCTGAGGTGATTACATTAAGATTTCATCACATTCATCAGCATTACCAAAGATAAAACTCTTCTACATATTCTCCAACACTACACACACTGCTGCTACTTCTGATGCACACACTGCACCATCTCCCCGCCAAATGCAGCTTTAATTAAAACAAAAAATAGTAAAAGAAATACAGACACAAAAGTTTTCTTTTTGATTAAGGTTTGTCTTTGATTTTGCTGTAAGCATTAACATTACTTTGCTGCCTTAATAATTATACCCATGAAGGGTCCTAATGAGAATAATACCTAGAATAGTACTTTCTATCTACTCTTTTCGAATTACATGCTGCATGTTTATTTCTTTGTTCGGGAAACACACAGCGTCCCAATTCCTGTCATTTTTTTTTCTCTTTTTTTGCAAACATTTCTGCAGTAATATTGTCCTATATAAACATAAATAATTAAAACGTTGTAGATCTTGGCCTATATATGGTGAGTGCTGTAAACAGTTGCATCATGAATTTCAAATTTTTTGTTTTAGTTGCAGACACAAGCAGTTTGCAAAATTGCACTTTTTTTGTGTGTGTGTTTTTCTTCAAATAAGTTTCAGTGATGTAACTACAGACATAGACAGCTCATTAGCTCGGGCACATGGGACAAGCAGATTTCATATCTGGGCTTGCCTGGTAGACTAGGTTTGACAATCATTACTCTATTCCTTTTTTAAATTTTGCAAAACATATGCTTTGATTTGGTAAGCAGCTTTGTTTAAACATACCCTATACGGTGTTGTGAAGCATCCTCATGCTGTAACTATAGTGCCGTTTACAAATCCCTTCACTGGCTACCCTGTATACCCTGGCTCAGGCATCCGACTGATTACTTTTAATTAGCATGCACAAGATAACAGGTGAGCGTTTCATAATCAGGAACAGGTTAGGGGTTGCTGGACTACTTTTTTTTTTTTTTTTTTTTACTTATCTTTTTCATAGTTTAAGCAAAAATTGTTACAGGACTTATTTTTAAAAAAAATTGTGTAACAAGAACTGCAGTTTATAGACATACAAAATTCAGGGTGCACCCCGGCTTGTGCCCTAAGTTTACTGGGATAGACTCCAAGCCCTCCATGACCCTGAATACAGGATAAGATGTATAGATATAGATGTACAGTAGATGTTGGATATGTGAATAGCTTAGTAGTTTAGAGTATGTAGTAGTGGTGGTGTAGTGGTTAGCACTGTTGCCTTGCACCTTGCACCTCCAGGGTCCGGGTTCGATTCCCGGCCAGGCTCGACTCCTCGTCTCTGTGTGCATGGAGTTTACATGTTCTCCCTGTGCTTAGTGGGTTTCCTCTCACAGTCCAAAGACATGTAGATTAGGCTAATTGGCATTTCCAAATTGTGTGTGAGTGAGTGTGTGTGCCCTGCGATGGATTGGCACTCTGTCCAGGGTGTACCCTGCCTTGTGCCCTAAGTCGCCTGGAATAGCCTCCAGGCCCCCATGACCCAGAATACAGGATAAAGCGGTATAGAAGATGACTGAGTAAATGTGTGAAACAACATTAAACTTTTAATGGAATTTTAAAATACATATTGTAATACACTTGTAAGTTATTCTGACTAAAATCTTACTAAATCAAACTTTTCCGACTTTCCGACGAGTCTGACTAAGATAATGTGGATGCGAGTTAAGCTACTCTTTGCACAGATACCTCAATCAGACACAGAAATCAGCCTAGGCCCATGAACGTCTGACAATGCACAACAGTGGTGGTGTTATCTGCCCTGGTATAACATCTCATCCTCATGGAATGGCACATCTCATTTGTCCAAAAAGAAAATATACTTGCACAAAATGTACAGGGCTCCACAGTTGTCCATGTTTCCTCCATGCTACCAGTTCAATGCTAGCTAACTTCTTCATCAATTGTTTTGGACTGTGATGTAATAGGTCAACAGGGAAACCAATGCTAACAATCTGAAATGGGCAATGTTGCCATCTATCGTAGTGGAGTTGGACATACTTCTTGTATAATTGGACAAGGACAATTAAATTTTACTTACGCTACTTAACTGTGCATGTAAATGTTCCGAGTGAGTCAAGGACAAGGAGTTTTAAGTTGCCAGGTGGACAAGAAAAAAGAGTTATCATTTGTCCACCCCTAAGGTGTCATTTGGTATTCAATTCAGGATCTGTGTTAACATTTATTCTAAAAAGAAAAGAAAATCTGTCTTTTTGCACTGAACCATTCATGATGTCCTGACAGTACGGATGTATTTCTATAATGACAAGAAACATAGCTTGACATATTCTATTATTTAACTCTGAGCAAACCATAATTAATTTAACACATAAATCTATTCCTTATACTATAAAGGTCATGTCAATACGTAATTGTGTTCTTATAGCCAAGCCATATTTTGATCTGTCCTTTGGAGGACACTGGCTCATTTCCCTTGAATAAGTGAACATCTCCGTCTGTGATCATTCAAACGGTGGAAGGAATGATCTTCAGTTTCATTTCATTAGGCTTCAGTAATGACATCTCAAGCGTCTGATTTCCGTTCTCCTCCATTAGCTGGGGCCGGTGATAGAAGAGCGAAGTGTTGTTTTGGGACCCCTGCAAGAACACTTCCTGAAAGTGTCTGCTGTGACACGACTCCTAAATCTGATCTCCTAAAATGATGTGGCTCGTCTCAACATGAACGCAGAGTGAGGTGGGAATACAAAAAAAAAAAAAAAAAAAGCTACATTATATACTATTGTACATAATATTGTCCAGGTTCTAGGAGCAAGAGGAATCATTCATTTATAAATTACAGACACGCAATACCCAACTATAATATAAAAAGATTTTTTTTTTTTAAGAAAATGCTAAATGTTTCAAAACTGTACTTATGGAAATGCAGAAAAAAAGTTTGCTATGGAATAATTATATATATATAAAAAATATAAAAATATATAAAGTTACTGTATGTATTGTAACAAGGTTTAGCTATATTTAGAAAATGTATTAGATGTTTTAAACATTTTTCATTTTTATTTCAATTAAATGAAGAAATTGGGTTTACAACTGTCCAATGCATTAATAAAACCTGGAAAGATTAACGAACTCACAGTTATGATTAATACTTGATGTAAGAGGATTTCAACAGGCACAATGTGAAAAGAGAAATCACAGGATTGGTAATAAACAGCTGTGTGGCCACAAGAAAAAGGCTGGTTAATGAGACTAATGAGGAAAAAAAACATCTACACAATGATTGAATTTTGGAGCAATGCTGAAGGTCATGTTCTATATGTGTCCATTGATTCTGTTCCAGCGTGTCAGTGTAATAAGCGCACAAAGAGGTGCACCTATCATGAATAAAGCCCTCTGTACAAGCCTCTGGAGGCATGAGTTATGATCTGGGTTTGGTTTAGTTGCACAGGTCTAGGATCAGTAACATTTAGAGGCAATATAATGAAATCAGCTGATAACCTGAATGTACAGTTTTAAATGACCTGGGTATCACATGTATGGGTTGTTTTTTCTTCCCTGATGGCATGAGCATATTCCAGGTTCTAGGAGCAAGAGGAATCATTCATTTATAAATTGCACAGTCAAATTCTTTATGCTTCACATATCTACCAGCTTATGTCAGGAGGCTGGGGTCAAAGTGCAGGGTCTGCCATTAAATGGCACCTCTGGAGTAGACAAGATTAAGGGCCTTGCTTAAGGGCCCAACTGCAGCAACCTGGCAGAACTGGGCCTCGAACCGGCAACCTTCAGATGAGTACTGTAACTCAACACCAACACCGCCCCTAAAGGCAGTCGAAAAAAAATTCTAAAAGTGTTGACTTTTGTAAAATATGTAGACTATATAAATGACAATATTATATAATGTAGCATGATAAGAATTTAACCCCAACTGTATCTGCTGGATGTCATGTCAAGGAAAATTAGAGAGACATTCCTGAACCTTGAAAAAAAAACATTATAAATAAGGAAATATTGGCAAAGGTCTTTCTGGATCAGTAATTTTTGCTGACATCTTGGGGGAATTGATAGAATCACAGTATATCGATTCATGGACAGTATAGTACTCATGAATCAGAGAGCAATAAAGCCAGCGGGAATAGACAGATGGTCTCTGCTCAAACAGCTTTGGAGTGTGAAGAATAATTATGACTGCATAAACTTTGTGTGCCTGTGTGTGTGTGTGTGTGTGTGTGTGTGTGTGTGTGTGTGTGTGTGTGTGTGTGTGTGTAAATTAAATAGAATAATGCTTTCACTGAGGCTGAGTGAGTTGTATACACAGCAGCCTCTATTTCTGTTATCACAATGCAAGTGCAAAAATAAGTTATATTACCACACAGATATACTATATGTAGGCCTGGGAAATGGATGTCACATCACACTGCATTTGTGACTGGGTAAAAATAGAGATGGGAAAAAAATGTGTTGGCATCCATATAATACATTCAAACAACAATTATCCAGTAATAATAAAATACAATAAAATATCAATTAAAGTGCTTAAAAAGTCTAAATAGAGACCAAATCTAAAGACTTAATATGCAGTACATCTGACACTTTTTCTACAGTAGATTTCCCCCCAGTCTACATAATTTTATCCTATTTAATTACCAAAAATTTTCAGGGCACTGCCCCATGAGAATGAAGAAACAGCACCTTCACAAACTGCTGCTTATTCACCATTGGGAGCGGAATAACACAATGAGCAGTAAGCGTTAACTATCCCTCCCTTGCCTGCATGAGCTCTAGTGATGGGAAGTTTTAATTATTTTAGTGACTCGGTTCTTCAAATCTCGTTCATCAAAATGAACCGAATCTTTTTTTGTTGTTGAGTCATTTAGTTCATTACGTTCTTTCGATCAGAAATAAAATAAAATGTTACATTTTCAATAAACAGACCCCCTATTCTCATATCTTCTGGTCCGAGTCGTTCATTCTTTTGCACTGCATAGCATCTATGGGAGTCACATGACAAAATAACGAACGATTCGGACCAAAGACTCGAAGGTGACTACTCATTTCTGTTTCCTGTACATAACCTATGGAGGTTTTGCGATGCTTTGCGCATTCGCGCCCAGTAGAAAATGAACATATCACTATCTAAGACTACTGAGTCACGTTAAAGACTCGTTTAAAAAGAACAAATCGTTCATGAACGACCCATCACTCTTGAGCTCATAGACACCTTAGTCTCTGTGTCTAGTGACAATGACATTACAGATGCTTTAGCTCGTGTCATTCTGTTTTGCATGATATTTCTCCATAGTCCACATATCTACTACATTGTACTCCACAAGAGAATGCACTTGAGATTCAGTCAAACAACTGGTCTTGGGTGCATCATGGGAAGAAGTGGGCTATGGGAAATGGAGAGGAATGATATAGAAGGGAAAAAAGTCCAGTGTGAAAAGTAGTAAAAGAGAATCATTTGAGCACGGCATCAATACTGTATCACCTGAAGCCTCAGCATGCAATGGTTTCACTACAAAATGAAAGCAGAACACCATCCTCTCAAAAAATGTCATGTCAATGTTAGATAGGAAAGATTGTAGTGTTGCAGTGTGTGTGCAGAGGCAATTACTCAGAGTCTGTGCTTGGTGATTGACAAGTACATGATGGCTATGTACACGGTGGGTGTTGCAGGCTTTTGTGAGCTCCTAATCTACATTGAGTCAGGCTATGGCATCCAAAAGAGGTACAATTGCTAGCAGCATTGAAAACCGACACAACACAAAGAAAGACGGACTGAAATAATAGTTACTCTCAGCTATAAGGACTGACTGTTGGGTTGCCCTAACTGCTGAGAGTCAGTTACATGCCACAACATCAACAAAGGCTGGCAGCTAAAATCATCCATCCTGCTTACTTAGACCACAGCAGAAAGACACACGTCAGAAAATCTAGCTGAAAAGTTGAAGGACCCCAGGATGTTTAGACAAGGGGTCCATTTGGTGGAATGACAGCCTGTGTCCATGACAACGCAAACAATATTGTGGCAGCCAACATTCCCACTCGTGCAAACTAGCATTCTGTTCCATGCTTTGCAAACACTTTACATTTGGCCATTAATGATGGATTTGTGCAGCAAGACATCGCTGCAGCTGGGAAGCTGGTGATGCACTCCAGTCATACAGTAGTACTGCTGGTACCAAGGGACTGGAGGAGAAGCAGCAGAAAATGAAGTTACCAGTGTACAGTACAACCTTAAACAGTCATGCAAAATGAGAAGAAACTCGGTCTGCAAAGTATCTGACAGACTGTTCGGAAAGCAATTATAAAAAATATTATTATTGCACTGTGCAAAAGTTTGGGCACCCTAAGAGTTCCAGAGTCTCAGGTTCCTTTTACAAGGTTTCAGACCTTAATCAGATCGTTAGATCTGATGCATGGCAACAGCTGTCATTAGTAAATGCCAATTTCAAAGCTTTACAAATACAAATGACTCTTCAAACCTTGTGCACACACTTCTGGACACTCAACAACCATGTGTTCCTCTAAGCAGTTGTGTAAGACTCTGAAAATGGAAGTTATTGATGCCCACAATGCTACAAGAAGATAGCAAAGCATTGTCAGCTTGCAGTTTCCTCAGTGAGAAATGTAATTAAGAGATGGCAGTTCAGGGGAACTGTGGAGGTCAAGATGAGAACTGGAAGACCAAGAAAACTCGAGACAACTGCTCGCATGCTGGTCAGAAAGACAAATCAAAACCCCCATTTGACTGAAAAAAAAAATTGCAGGAAGATTTAGCAGACTCAGGAGTGGTGGTGCACCGTTCCACTGTGCAGCGATGCTTGCACAGACAAGACCTTCATGAAAGAGTCAGCAGAAGAAAACCTTACCTGCGTCCCCATCTTAAAATCCAATGTCAGAAGTATGCAACAGAACATCTACAAAAGCCTGATGCATTTTGGAAACAAGTGCTTTGGACTCATGAAGTTAAAATAGAACTCTTTGGCCACAATCATCAAAGACATGTTTGGGAAAAAAGGAGGAGCATTTCATGAAAAGAACATCTTGCCAACTATTAAGCATGGCGATGGATCTATCTATCTATGTTTTGGGGTTGTGTTGCAGCCAGTGGCACAGGAAACATTGCATGGGTGGAGTGAAGAATGGATTCTACTAAATACCAGCAAATTCTGGAATCTACTATGGAATATCTCAAGAGATGCAAGCTGAAGGTTTTGGAATGGACATCACAGTCCCCTGATTTAAACATCATTGAAAATTTGTGGGTAGATCTTAAAATAGCTGTGCATGCAAGACGACCAAAGAATATTACAGAACTTGCAAGGAATAATGGGAGAAAATCCCAAGTACAAGAATTGAAAGACTTTTAGCGTTTGCAAGCTGTGATATCTGACAGAGGAGGTGTTACTAAGTACTGATTATGTATGATGCCCAAACTTTTGCACAGTGTAACAATAATCTTTTTATTTTTATTTTTTTTATCTTTGTTCAATTTATGACATAAACAGTAACGCTGCACCAATGTTTGCTGAAAATATTGTGCATTTTTTCCATTTCCAAGAGAGACTGTGCTAACATCTTTTCATTTAAAAAAATCACCAAAATCTTTATCAAGGGGTGCCTAAACTTTTGCATGAGACTGTATGAAGAGGGTCTTGTTGGATGAACAAATAAAGGTCATTAGTTTACCTGCACCTGTTGCAATGTAAATTTTTGCATTTTACATTTCAGGCTTGTCAGCTCAAATTATTCATTTAAGTACAGTGTAAATTTTTGTATAAACTTGTGTCTCTGTTCTCTGTTGTCAGTCACTGGACTTGATGTCATCGCCTGCACTGACTGCATTTATGTTGGACCCTCGCCACCAGCACCTTGGATTTCTTCCTTCAGAAAAGAGATGGCTTGCCAAGGCTTATCTGGCAGAACTTGCAGCGTTTGTGCCATTTGGTGATTGTCCACCACTTCCTAACAGAGTGAGCAGAGATGATGACAGAGGAATACTGATACCTAAGGAGGGAGTTACTGAACTGTATGTCTTTTCCAGAGGGCAGCACCAGTATGCTATGGTACTAATCACTGGGAACCTATACAGTACTTCTTAAGTTAATCAATAGTTAATCGATTTTCTGTGGCTGGAATTACAGTGAAGAGCTTCTGTTCTCATATTTCTTTTAATAAAATGCAGTAGATCTTAAATATTCTGTGGTGAGGTTGAGTATTTTTTGAGACCACAACTCAACTGACCACATGATGATGCTCATTTTCTTATACTGGTGTATACTGGTGTATACTATATTTGTGTAGAGCCTCAGAGTACATTTATGCTTTAAAACAAATTATAATTTATAACACGTTAGGTCGGAAAAATGGTTTGTTTTACAAAGCAAGTTTACATGTGTGTGTGCGTTTTATAATTTTTTTTTTTTTTGCATTTTGTGCAAGATTTAGTGAAGACATAGCACCATGGATCCCAAGAATGTCATCAAGCACAGTAGTAAGTCACTTTTAGTTTATGGTGCCAAGAGGAATCATAAATTAATTTTAAGTGAGGTTTAATTTCTATTAATTCATTATTTAATTCATTTATATCTATTTTCTAAATTGATTGATTTAATTGTGCTTTTATGCAAAAATATGACTATAGTGTTGGAAATGGGTAATATTGGTAATATTTTTGGGTGGCTGGAACGGATTATCTGCATTTACATTATTTCCTATGGGAAATTCCACTTTGCAGTATGAATTTTTGTACCACTGTACAGAGATTGTACAGAGAATCATGTCGTGTGATGTCAATAGCATGTGTGGGACCCTGAGCACAACTGGTACCTACACTGCTAATTGATGGCTGACCCATGAGACTAATCATACCATGACATTTACAAGCCTAGATTTTGGTATTGAACTGTTTTCCATTAGACATTCATTCATTCTGTGGTAATTTAGCATTCTTGCAAAACAGCCTATATGTTTCATTTACTATAATAAAATAAATATTGTATATCCAAAAAAAAGTCCTGGCAGAAATCAGACACAGGCTTTCATTTGAAATTAGGATAATACAGAAGAGAAGAGAATCTCGCCAAGCACATAATCAATTGGTTTTTTTATGTGCTTTTTGTGCAATTTTCAATACAACAATGAAATAAAACAAAAGGTAAATTATTTACTTTTGGTTGGTTAAGAAAGACAAATGTATGAATATGTGTGTATGTGTTTGTGCGTGTGTGTATGTGTGTGTTTGGGTAGATGGTAAAAATTGATCCAGTCTGCATCCTCTTGCATAACTGAATCACAGTCTTCATGGGTGGTTGTCAGTAAACGTCTGGAACATGCACCACAATGTTGAAAATTCTTTCTCTGTCTAGACTTTCTCTGTCTCTAAAGGACACGGCTGCAGCAAATTTGCAAAGACGAGGAAAATGTTTGGATGATCAACATTCAGAACAGCTGAACAGGTTCGTTTTGTTATAAATCTGTGCACATCACTTGAATAGGCTGCCGAGACTTTAAAAAAGCTGTGTTTTCGTTATTTAATTTTGATATGGAGGTTGGATCCAGGATGAATTTGTCCTTGAAGTCTCTCTCTCTCCCTGTCTGACTGACTTATATATACACACACACACACACACACACACACACACACACACACACACACACACACACACACACACACACACATACACACACACACACACACACACAGCAACGTTCATAGTCACACCTGCAAAACATAATGTCTGTTGTTCTGTAAATGGCCACTGCATTTAGTGATATTTTAACTCAAGCTTACATTATAGGTTAACTTACTTAACATAGGCCTCCGAGTGGCGCAGTGGTAAAGTGCTCGCCCTATAATCCGGAGATTGTGAGTTCGATTCCCGGGTGATGCTGTAACCTCTCGCAGCCGGAGGCCTAAAGAGAGCTGATTGGTCGAGCTCTCTCAGAGGGGAGGGGGCGTCTGTGAGCTCACGCAAGCGGAAGGAGCGGATAGCGCTGTCCTCTGATTGTACTCCGCCCACAACGGTGCGTGAGCGAGAAGTTCGAAAAGACGCGGTCAGCTGGCGTCACGTGGTTTGGAGGAAACACTTGATAGTCTTCGGCTCTCCCGGCTGAGTGGTAGTAGTAGCCTTAATGTGGGAGCCCCCTAGTGACGGGGAGGAATTGGACACGACTAAATTAGGGAGAAAATCGGGGGAAATTTTTTTTTTAAATTAAATAATGCATGTTGTTGTTGGTCTTTTGGCTGCTTCAATTGAGGATTCGCCACAGCGGACCATCCGAGCCACACATAACTTGGCCCAGGTGCTCTCTCTGAACCAACCCTCCCATTTTATCCGGGCTTGGGACCTGCACTGCACTATAGTGGCTGGGGTTTGTGGTGGGAATCGAATGCAGGTCGTCCGCATGGCAGGCAAGAAACCTCCCACTGAGGTTTGGCATAAATAATGTAAAATAATAGAAAAAATATTTTGCGAACAATGGTGTTCACAGTAGTAACAAATACAATACAAATCCTTTTTGTTATCTGAGTCAAGACCATATAGTCTGGGTATACTGTATAATCAGGAAGCCATATACATTCGTAAGATCACAATTTTATATCAAGTACACAGGAAGCTCCTTCTTAAACTACCAAGTATGAAATAATCCCAAATTGAAATAGTAGCTAGGAAAACAAACAGGCTCGACTAACTATCTAACTCAGCTATAGCCGCAGGCTTTGCCTTTCCAGAGAAAGTATGTCTGTTAAGCATTAGTGTTGTCTCTATAAAATTTAATGAGTCAGTGGGAGATGGGTTTGCCTGTTAAATGTCCTCAAACTTAAAACTTTGCCTACTCTACTCTGGCAGATATGTGCTGCACTCAGCCGTATACCAGGTTTGTTCAAGGCTGCACATTCATGACTGCTAACTGAAGACACACTGGAAAAATGTCAACTTTGTCTGAAGGTACAGCTTGGATATGAGTCAAGATAAATGGATACAGTCAGACAGACAGTGAGAGAGAGAGAATGTAAAATGGAAAGAAAATGTCCAGAATATGATCATTAAGAAATATTTTTGTAAAGCTAACACTTTCTTCCCTTACACCGACTGAAGAGTGGAAATTATTTACCAAGACCTTGATGAATGTTCCTCTCTCTCACTCACTCTGTGTGTCACACACACATAAAACCCTTCATGACTAGACATTAAGTTATTTAAACAACTTCCCTTTGAAACTCTCACTTTCTCTGTCTCTCTCTCTCTCTCTCTCTCTCTCTCACACACACACACACATTAATCTCATTAGTTCTAGCTCTCCCTTCTGTCTGATTTACATATACTTTACCCCTGAAAACACACACACACATAAATCTCCCAGATTTACAGCCTGCTCCAAAATCCTAATTCTATTTCCACATGCTTCCATAATTCCAGCTGATTTGAATACAGCATTACTCAGTCCTACCTCCACTATCTGTACGCTGCTGCAGAGTGGTGGGGTGAAATCCTCAGAGGTGAGCAAGTATTTTTTTCTACTGTATGTTTCCACTATCTAAATCCAGTGCACACTGTTTGTGTGTGATCCTTAACAATCCTCAAGTAAATCTGCAAAGGCATCTCAGCCTGTTGACTTTTCACACATTTTGAACACAATCACCGCTTACACACATACAACCACACTCGATTAACACCAAACAACAACAACTACAGACACCAAAATGGAGCCAATCTAACAGAAACTGTAGTCTATAAACTACAGTCCACTGGGATTTTTGGATACCTGGCTTGAAATGCACAACAGCGAGTCAAAGACCAAATTTTAAAGTGCTATGTAATGAATTACCAGTAGGAATATGTCAACCTTAAACAAAACCTTTCACCCGAGTTTAGCTCTTGCCAAGCAGAGTGTCTGTGGCAGAAAAAGGTCAAAACCCCATTATGATATCAACGCTCCGAAGAAAAACACTCTGAGTGGCGATGAGAAAACAATTCAGAGTCAGACACCAGTGGATGCATGTTTGCAAGGGCTATGAACTAATGTAAAAATGTATGTTTTCAAACATTTGTTTTTTGTCTAGCTGTGACTACACAGTTGAACCTATCGGGTATCAAAAAGTTTCGAGATTCGCGCGACACAGATCTGGTCACTTTCACCGCATGTCCTCGCTTAGATGGCATAAAACCTGGCAGTAAAATCCGCCAAATCGGTACGAATTCTCGATACATAATGCGGCAAATGTCGAAAAAGATGACAAGCAACCGCTCGGTCGAGCTGTGGACCTGCATCAGCTTTTTCGGTCGTAGAGATGATGGGCTCTTCCACTGTGAAGACAGTTGCTTTGTCTCAGAGTCGTACCTATACATGCAAGCTTAATCACCGGTAATGATCCTCATCATTAAGGGCGGGTCATCCATGACACGGAGATACACAGAGAAGAAATTGGCAGACATATGGGGCATGTTCAAATCATGCGTGAGGATCGCCTGGACTGTTCTGTCCAGACACACACAGACAGTGGCGGCAATGTTGTGGATTGTTCCCCAACGATCATTATGCACAAGTTGCAGAATAGTTTTGACAGTGTTGAGCTTCCTGATCTCTCGTCGTCTTCCAGTGATGTTCTTCCGCTCTTTGAACGCAAAATTGCCATAAATCAAACTAATTCATGTCAAACATCTCTGTAACAGATTTGCACAGTTTCACACAGGCTGTCACGTTCAGCCTTTGTTCTAGCTTTCTCTTCATGATGAAATAGCATAAGTAGTAACACCCATGGTCAGAAAAATCCCAGTTGCACAGCTCCCAATATACACAGAATGAAGTCTTTTGGCACACTGACTTCTGACAGTTGGTGCTCCCTGTGACTGTGTGCAGTCTTGTGCTGTTGGCGTTTCACAGAACTAGTTTTGAAACTTTTTGATACCACCTTGTATATAGTGGGATTGGGAACATTTGCCCATAGATGTTTAATGAATAAGAAAAATCTTAAAATAAAATATCCAATAATCAACTGTTCAACTGGGCGGCATGGTGGTGTAGTGGTTAGCACTGTCGCCTTGCACCTCCAGGGTCTGGGTTCGATTCCCGTCTCAGTGTGCATGGAGTTTGCATGTTCTCCCCGTGCTTGGTGGGTTTCCTCCCACAGTCCGAACACATGCAGAAGGTTTATTGGTGCTCCCAAATTGGCTGTAGTGTGTGTATGTGTGTGTGCCCTGTGATGGATTGGCACCCTGTCAAGGGTGTACCCTGCCTGGTGCCCCAAGTCTCCTGGGATAGGCTCCAGGCCCCCCACGATCCAGAGTACAGGATTAAGCGGTATAGATAGTGAGCGAGCAACTGTTCAAATAGTAGTGTAATATGAGGCATGATGATTCTCGGCAACAGATCAATTCCACTATGTTACACCACTACTAAGTACTATACATTGGCCCCAAACTGTTGGCACAACGATACAGTATTTTCTTTGGCAGAGACCACGTGTGAGCATGTGATCAGTTACGATGGAACTTACTTAAAATCTTATTTGCAATTCTTTTCTTTGCATTTT
Organism: Clarias macrocephalus; assembly: GCA_011419295.1. Classification (NCBI taxonomy): domain Eukaryota; kingdom Metazoa; phylum Chordata; class Actinopteri; order Siluriformes; family Clariidae; genus Clarias; species Clarias macrocephalus. The sequence goes on along the minus strand of JAAGKR010002100.1, from coordinate 76,918 downwards.
TCCTCTTTATTCTCTTCCTCTTACTGTGATCTCTTGCTCATTCTATCCGTTCTACACATTTTTTTCTTCTCTGCTCTATTCACTCTTCCTCTTTCTCTTTTCCTCCACCCTCTTCCTCTTATAACTCTTTCTCTGCCTCCTTTTGCTGCTACCACTTTTTTCCTCACCGATCTTTTTTTTAGGCCTTTTCATTCTCTGTTCTGATTTAACCCAATCAAATATGACTCAATTTTTTTTTACTGAAAATATTAAATGTCAACAGCAAACAGGTTTTGGCTTAAAAGATCCTGACATTTAGCTCTTGACGCCATTGTGCTTCACAAACTCCAAAACACCACAAATCCTCCACTGTGGATCAGTGGGTTTCAGGTGCTTTTCCTTGTATGCACTTCACTTTTTCCACTAAACATGCTGACGATGTGCGTCAGTGGCGCTTCTGGGGTGTATGGTGTCTTATATACATATGACTCGTCATTATGAACAATTTATTAACTTTCATATTAATCACCAAATGAACAATACAACCTAATTGAATAATTCTGAACACACATACACACACTCTCTGCTCTACACAGAAACACTGCTCTGTCGCGATTCTTTTTAAAGGTAAAGTGTAGGTTAGTTTGTTTTATTTTTACTTTACATCAGTGATTTCGTTAGTCTGAGCTCATTCGAGTGTCGTTAAAGAGATTTCTTGTTTATTTTCATCTTAAAGCAGTGTTTCCTTTGTGTGTGCGCGTGTGTGAAACTCAAATAAGAGAGGAGGAACGGTTACGGTGTAAGACGAGAAAAGGGATAGGGGAGGGGCTCATTCCTCCTCTCCTCTTACTTTAGCTTCACACACACACAAACACATACATACACAGCGCCTGCATGCAGAAACAGAAACACTTATCTGTTGGGATTTATTTTTTAATGCAGGTTAATTTGTTTTATTTTTACTTAATATTTTTGTATTAATTCTTTTTATGTATTTATTTTTTTGGGCTATGGAATGAATAATTTGAGTTTCCATTATTGCTTATGGGATAATAGGGTTTGGTTTATGAGTGTTTTGATATACAAGCCCGCTTCCAAAATGAATTATGTTCGTAATCCAAGGTTCCAATGTACTTGGGTTATCTTTATGTAATTTTAAAATGAGTTTGATGACTTGAATCGAATTAATCGTGACAAATATGTCATGACAAAAAATTACCGAAAGCAGGCAAATACTTTTTTAATGGTGCTGTATATCACAAGTGATACAAAATATCAGTTTAAAGTGTACATTTATAAATTAGCCTACAGACATTCACCTGACAGAGCTCAGCACCTAGTCAATACAATCACCAGAAACCTTTATGATTTAATTTCAGTAGAAAATGGTTTAGCTCCAGGCTACACTCGCATGTGAAATTGCATCCCATTTTATGGATGCTTGAAACATAGCGACAGCGAGTAGAACACCTCTATTTGGTAACTTGGCCTATTTCATTACATGCATAATATTATACTCATAAAGAAACACCACCGCTGTGTATCTTTTATCTCTTACTGTATCTCTTCTTTCCAATTTTTCATTACAGTGCACCTTATGGCATTGAACTTTCCTTATCCAATTTATGTTTTGGCAAGTATCAGTACATTAACCCTCCTCTGAATCAAGGCCAAACCCATTCACCTTGGCAGCGTGCAGATTGGTTTTAGATCATTCTTAACCATATCACACAAACAAGAAAAAACATGTCTGTGAAATTATATAGTACATTATACTGTATATCCTATACATTTCATATTCTATACGTAGTATTACTGGCAGTCTTCCGGAGCCGAAACCTGAAATGACTTCCTGCAAGCTGCCTTCTTCCAATCTTGTACTTCTGAGTGCGGACCTTCCCCTCGCTCACAAACTAAAATCAGTTAGCACAGTTCATGGTGACATGATATTGACATGACGTGCAAACGAGTGATAGATATGGGTGTGAATGGTAGTGGCATACTGCGAAGTCCATTGACCAAAATGATTTCGGTGTCATGTGACTACAACACATGTATTTATTTCAGGAAAATATATATTTTTTGTGCATCTTTTGTTTGTGCAACTCTAAATCTCTGTCAATTATGCATTCTTTTAAGAACTTTACTAAAGGAAACATGAATAATCTCTTCAATTACTTAACTGGGAATTTAGAAATTGTCTCTAATGTTTTTTTTTTTCATATAATAATTTTCATTCTTTTTTTTTTTTGCTTGTTTGTTTGTTTATTGAATTTTTTGCTACATGCTTGTAATTATGAACTTGACAATGTGTGTGTTCATGTGTGAATATTCAGTTAATTACAGTATAAGTACTGCTCTAGACTTCACTGCATTGCTGCTTAATTCATTCTGCCACATTTTACCCAAAGAAGCCAACTGATGACAACAATAATTATATTTTGGAACAAAGCACCAGGTTGCACAATTAAACAAGCTAATGGTGTGTAGAAACAGAAGGGCAACATTGTTAAATAGCTTTAATTTTTTCAGCTCTAAGCCTAATCCCTACTGTATTTGTTAATATATATAGTGCTGAAAATGGCTCCTTTTTTTGTGCCAGTTCTTTGCACACACACACATAATTGGAAAACATAAAGCAACATCCTTTGTGGGTACATTAGTAATAAAAAAGGATATAAATAAATAAATACATACATACATAACAAGCAGAGTGCAGGAGCCTGCTTTTTCAAAAAAATACACTGACTCAGCTCTTATTTAATATTACACACAAAAGTAAACTATCTATTCATCAAGTTTATCTGATGTGGTTGCTTAAATCCAGGCATCGGTTTACTTTAATATGTTTTTACTTTTTCTGTCGTCCTTTATCCTTTTACAGTATATGACCAAGTTCAATCTGGAAAACATGGTTGGGACATCCAGCTGAGATGAAATAACATAACTATGGTGCAAGACTGCACATGCTGAGGTTCTGGTGACAATTAACTGTAGCCAATAAATATACATGTGGTAAATGAATATAAATGCAACTTCACATAAATTTTAAATGAACAATGGTCTATAAAGACCCAGACATTTATAGGAGGTGACCTACAGTACTTGTTTGTAATTTTACTGTGGAGTGAGAAGTTGGGCAGATGTGTAGCTTGTGGGACACAAACTGAACGAAATCTGGTTGGATTTTAAATAAATATCCGGAGCACTAAACAGATACTTATGCCGAGATTAGCATTTTGTTACGTACATAATATGTACATACATACCACAAGGAGTGTTCAAGTCAAACTGGGACTTGTGATGAAATTTCTTGTTAATAAAGGTATAAAACTTTCAGTCACTGTACAGTGATGAGACTCTTAAGTGCAGTAAAACATTTGAATGGAGATTTTTTTTTAAAAGGCTGCACACTATATAGCCAGTAATACCTGTAACCTGACCATAACATCCATTTGTGGTTCTTCACCAAACTGTTGCCACAAAATTGGAAGAACACAATTGTATAGAATGCCTTGGTATGCTGGAGCATGTTCCTTCACTGGAATTAAAGAGGCCAAAACCTGTTCCGACATGCTGATACCCCATGCATAAAGCGAGCTCTATGAAGATATGATTTGCCAAGGCTGGGGTGAAAGAAATTGAGTGGCCTGAACAGAGCCCTGACCTCAACACGCTGAATGGATGGGAAAGTGATTGCACACCCGCCCTCCTCGCTCGACATCAGTGCATGACCTCACTAATTCTCTTGTGGCAGAATGAGCAAAATCCCCATAGCAGCGCTCTAAAATCAGGTTTAAAGCTTTTCCAGAAGAGTGGAGGTTACTGTAACAGCAACACGGAACTAAATCTGAAATGTGATGTTCAACAAAAACAAATGGTGTGATGAGCAGGTGTCTGAAAGACTTTTTTTGTTCCATAATTTAATGCAAATCGATATTAAACTACATTTTGATTGCTATAAGAATAAGTTTAAGACTTAACTAACTGGTGCAACGGAATTTAAATAAAATAAAGAACTTTGGTAATTAAATTGAAGTTAAACCTGCACCAGAGATAAAATCAAAATGTTGAATAGAGGTAAAGTTATGCAGTTGTTCTGTATGTGCCAGAACAGAAACCACAAGATTTAATTAATCAAAATGTTGAATATTCTCACCGTTGAAATAACAGCGTTGAAGAGGTAGTGAATTTTAGCATGCTTGAGTCATTTTAAGACAAAGCTTAATCTTTATTCAATGTACTTTTTACGTGTAAACAAGGTGTAAGATTCTCAACCTTACAAAATTTTATTTCTTTGTATTAATTCTGCTAATGCTATCGCTGACATTAGGCCACACTGTATATTGTCAATTTGAGGGCTGAGTAGGTGACTGATGTAAGTCTATCCTGCATTAAGAAGATTCATATTAATTTATGCAAAAACTGATTGAATAATTACAACTTTATAACATAACAAAAGTTATGTTGGTCAGCTAGTTAATAGTTTAACAGGTAACCATTTTACGCTCTCTCATGAATGATTGAGACTTTTGCATCATGTTTAAAATGTGCTTAATTAAAAGAGAAATTAGACATTGTTTGAATGACAAAATAAAATAAATATTCCCTAAAACAAGACTCATCTGTCAGTTTTGTCCTGATGAATGGATACAACATAAAGACCAGATTTTGCATGGTTATTCCATCTTCTGTCAGTAACTTCGGTAAGAACACGCCTGGTCAATTTCAATGAATTTTCTATTAGCTTAATAGAATTACAAATTACTTAATAGAATTAGCTTATAGAATTTTCTATTAGCTATTGTCTGAACTAACAGAGTGTCACATGAGTTCTCTGTTGAACAGTTATAATACATAATATATAGAGAGAGTGAGTAAACAATACAGAAAAAAACTAAACAAAAAGCAGCAGATTATTTTTATGTTAGTGTCATGACATTAATTACTTGAATACATTTTGGATAGGTTTGTCCAAGGCGCCTACAGTACATACGACATACTCGACTCTTTCTGTGGACACACAACTCAAAACGTCTCACTTGTTGTGATGTAGCTTCCTCTAAAAAATTTCCGCTGCTCCATTCCATTGTTTGTCCACTCAGACATTCTCTCTCTCACACACACTCACACATACACACACAAAAAAAATCCCCTCGTCCTCTTCATCAATAAGCTTTTCCTATGTTTTGACCATTATCAGGTTTGCCTCTTGATAAAGAGGGAACTCACTTCCTGGTTTGGCTGTTGACCTTCAGTGATGAGGTCATAAAGGTCAAAGCCTATGTGGGAACAGGAAGTGAGACTGTGAGAGCAGTTTAAAGTCTCAGCTCACTGAGGAAAAACTATAACGTGATATGTTTGCAAAAACAGAAAAAAAAACTTGTCATATGGTGTTTTTTTTTTTGTTTTTTTGACAATTTGCTCAAACAAATATGCATAATCATTCATATTTTCTACTGTACTTTATATTGGCAAGTATTTTGACCAGTAAAATGCAATCTAGAAAATGAAGGAGGGATATTTTGTACATTTACAACCCAATATAACACAAAGTAAAAGAATTAAACAGGATTTGGAGTTAGAGCACCATATGAATGTATATTTACAGTATATACCGATATATCTGATAGACCTATGATATCATGCGTGGTCATTAGTCATTCAGATATATGCATATCATTTTAACAAGTTGCCTGAATTGTCCAACTACCATCTATGTCATTTATAACTAATTCATTGTACGTTTAGTCCAATACCCACTAAAAACCTTAGGCCGGTCCCAGAGTCACAAAAGCATAAAAGCTATTACTCAGCAAGCAATTTAAAGTTAAAACGAGTTGTATATCATAAAGCACGGTAGCCTTTATTGCTCATTTTTATGACAGTGTCACCTTATTAACAGTTCTAGATTTGCCAGTGAAGAAAGAAAATGAAGTCACTATTGAAATGTAGAACAGACAGACTTACAGTTAGTCTATAAATAGGGCATTTGGGAGAAATAATCACTAAAGTAGTAGTGCCAATAACAGTGATTTACCCAATGTGCACTGAGGCACATTGGGTATATAATGTGGACATAAATAATTCAGGTTCATAAAGTTGTTATGGATACAATGCATCACTCTTACCTTATTACCAGTATCCTCCACCCAAACTGGACCATGAACCACTACCAAAAAAAAAAAAAAAAAACGGATTCTAAACCCAATCCTGCATTCTTAGAGTCTCTAGTGGAATATGTTTTAGCCACTTCATTACTTTCCAAAGGCTTTAAAAAATAAGACCCTTTATGAGCTCTTCCAGTAAATTCTTATTTTCTGAAAGTTTCTGGTACATACTGTATCTGAATAGCTTTCATGATCTTGGAAAACACTAATTGCAAACCTTTTGCTTACTACTGAGCTGACTGTGTGCGGCACGGTGATGTGTCGCATGATAGTGGTTGGCACCTTTGCCCTTCCATACTTCAGAGTTGAGGGTTTTGAGTTTGCATGTTTACCCTATCCACTATGGTCTTGTGCTACCCTGTACAGGGTAATAGGTATAGAGCTTGATTTAGAAACTGAGTAAACTGATTGAAAAAGAAAGATAAACTCCATACATATTACATAATACTGCATTTTTTTCTTCATTTTTTTCATCTTCTAAATTATTTAAATTATATGATTTAGTCATTTTGGTGTCAAATGCTCCAATGTTTTATCTAACATCTTTTATTATTTCTATGCATTGTGATATGACTATACAGATTTTTCTTTACATGAGCCTAAAAGTGTACACAGCTACAAATGAAGATGTTTATCAATGAACTGCCCTTTAAAAAAAAAAAAAAGACAAACAGATGCTTAACCATAAGCTGTTTAATTATGCTTGTAGTGAACTCTGTATCAATTGCATATCATATGAAAAGGCAAATTACCTAATCTAAATACAAGTGATTACCTAATCGATACAAATTTGGTCTTATGTAATAAAATTTTATATATAAGGTATAAAACACAATGAGCTGTTCTAGGAGAACAATGAGGAGAGCAATTTAATTTCTGCCCTTTAAAATGTATTTAATGTTATTTACTGTAGAACGATCAGATATGGCTCATGTGATTATAGCAATATAAGGATAATTTTCCTTATAATAAAATATAAAAAAAAAGCCCTACAAAAGAAAACTGTTCAACTTTGCGAAAAAGCACACTAACAGCCTGTTGCAGGGATTTGGCTCTTCATTTTCATCACCGATATTTGAACTAGCTGTGTCAGCCCCGTGTCTCTCATAAGTTTAACTGTGCAGTGGCATATTTTACTCTGCAGAGTAACTAGTTGAGGTGTTTGTGCTCAAACAGGGAAGATCAGCTGCATTTGTACTCGTATTTATCCTCATTACTACTGTAGCAAGTGCTTGAATAGTAGTACTTGTACTCGGCGTGACAAGTAGCGGTATCGGTGCATTCATTATACTAACACCATTTGAATGCAGAGAAACTGTACTTTGTAAAAGTGCTGCAGCCTCGGAACTTCTATTTCATTTCAATGTACCGAATTTTTAGAACTCAGCAAGAGGGCAAAATATGAAAAACAAATGGACTGAATCGTATTTTCCGACCGCTAACAGCAGGAATAGGGGTTGGCAAAGAAGCGCCTCGGTTTTCTACCGGAGGAGACAACAGCCTCAAGTACACGCTCTGTACTCAACATCATCCCAACACTCTGAGTGCAGTTTATGTCATGCAACACAAACTTCCACTTCTGTTTTTAGCAGACTGATGTGATGTACAGACTGAGTAGCACAGAAGGAAATCTAGCAATGATGAATTTAACGAACTGCTGAGTGCACAAAAAATGAACTCACCTACCTCATGTTTCAGGCAACATAAACATTCATGAGAAGTGATAAATATCTGACAAAATGGCACTGGCAAAATGGAAAATATCTTTTGGGTTTCAGTAGTAAAAGACGGTTCGCGTGAACTCATCGGAACATTGTGCTTCAGTGTTTTTCCATAAATAATTTATCATAGACGTGAACATGCTCCATTTCCTTCCATCAAAACACTCACATTTTAGCACCCAGCTCATGTCAAACCCATCAATATGATATTTCTACCGTATATCTTGTATCAAACAATACTCTTCAGCATGAGGAAGGAAAAACAGATTAGGTTAATGCTTTCGATATCTAAAGGTGTCTCAGCCCAATTGATAGCCAGTTCCTGAACATAATGTGTTCATCATAATCAGACACGTGTGATTATATAGAAAAAAAAAATTAGGGGTTAAAAGCAGCAGTGCTATGCTTGACATGATATTTGATGCTAGGCTTGGTGGATAGAAGAGAACAGCTTTAGAGGGAATATTCTCTATGGTAATGTCAGGCACCAAAAATAGCAGGTGATATATGCCAGAAGTCACAGCCTAAGAGGTTTACAAGAAGCCTGTGAGAGGCATAGAGAGAAGAGACACAGAGAGAAAAGTGTAATAAATAAATAAATAAACAAATAAAAATACTTTCAATGTTAATAATTTCTCAAGAATTAGTCTAGGAGGGATGAAAGGGCCAGGCATGAGATTAAGGTTTATAGTTTTCCCCATAAGCCATAATCTCATGCCTGGCCCTTGCCTGTCTCAAAGCAATATTTGGTTTTACAATGTTTTTTAGCCACGTAAAAGTTTATTGTTAAAACCAATGTCAAGGACATGATTGAAACCTGTTATTACTTTCTCCTTTAAAAGTTTTGCATGCTGCAGAACTCCTGACTACGTATTAACGCTGGAATCTGTTACTAATTTTTGTTCCAGAATGAACAAATTACCTGATGCCTTCGCGCAGGAGTCATTTTCAAAAAAGGGAAAGTTCATGGACACTTGAAAATGTTTCGTTGTGAAACTACAGACTTTATCATTAACCCAGAATAACCTTTTCTCTCATGTTTCCTTTGTCTTTGTTGTCCTGTCATGCTTACTTTATACATACTCACATAGCTGTAATTAAAAGTCTTCATGATTGTGAAGTAGATTTTTAAAATAGGCTATTTTAATCTCTGATTTCATTCTCATCCCCCTTTAACCATAACTTTATAATCTTTTCATTGTCTTTGTTGAGTTGCATGTGTACTCCTGCTGCTCCTGCTGATGTGTTGGAAGAACCTCAACCTGATACGTTTCCCCTGCTGAGACACCCGTTACCTCTCCTCTCATTTCATTTCAGCCCTGCCCGATTCATCCTCCTTACAGCTTTCTTCACTCGTGGCTCACCATCTCGTGCGTCCAATGGGTACTCTAAATAGTTTCCAACAAGTCTCACTCTTGTTACAGTGGTTAATCTTACCGAAATTGAACTGCTGCTGTAATCATAATGACTCTCCGATGTTCTTACTTTAATTCACAATATCCTCATACTGAGCATCCTTTCTTATGCACTCAGTACTGTTTTACTGTGAATTGATTTGGATTAGCGGCATGGTGGCTTAGAGGTTAGTACTGTTGCTTTGCCCCTCTATGGTCAAGGGTTTGATTTTTTTTGCATGTTCTCCCCATGCTTGATGGGTTTCCTCCAGGTACTCTGGTTTCCTCTCCCAGTCCAAAAACATGCCGATTAGGCTAATTGGCGTTCACAAATTGCCTACATTGTGTGTGTGCGCCCCGGCGATGGATTGGCAGCCCGTCCAAGGTGTACCCCACCTTGTGCCCTAAGTCTCCTGCGATAGGCTCCAGGGCCTCTGTGACTCTGTATACAGGATAAAGCGGTATAGACGATGAGTGAGTGAGTGAGTGAGTGAGTGCGAGTGGTTTGTATACAAATTCTCATGAATCCCACTATTCTGCGTCACCCAGAACAAAATGGCCTTCCTTTCGCGGCTGATTTCTCTCAAAGTTTCTTCTTTGTGCCATCGTGGGAAGGCTTTCCTTACCATGAACTTTTATTACTACACGTCCCAAGCATCTTAAGGAAACAAACAGATCTGATGAGCAACATGACAGCACACATGTATAGTAAACCTTCTGCTATCTAAAAGTGAAAAGAGAAAAAAGAAGCATGTGTGTGTGTGTATATGTGTGCGTGTTTGTCTTTTAAAGTTAAATATAGTAGCGGATCCAGTACTATTAGACCATGAAGAACAAGTGATGTCATTCTGGCAAGAACGAACACAAACAACTTCCCCATCACGAACACACGTCCTCGGCTGCTATGGAGATGCTTTGAGTTGGAGCAGTACTGACGTTTTCTACATGCCTTTTTTGCGTGCCTTCCTGTTTGTCTGAATGAGAGGAAGAATTCATACGGCACAATCTCGGTTCTCTTCCTTAAAAGCAGCGACATCTGTGGTAGTGACAATACCCCACTACATCTTCCTTTATCAGTAGAGGATGCATGCCAGGATAAGTTTGACAGGTAGAATTTATACATAGAACAGATGCAATGTTTGAAAAAGTCCTTAGCTGAAATGTCACAGCTCTCATTCTAGCAGCAATTATGGGTCTCAGGTACTTTATACACATTTAAAAGCTTGAGTTTAAATGTAACCGGTTCATCTTCTATTTCTGTTAGCGTTATACTTCATAGCAGAGCAATTACTGCAAGCAATTCAGCCATCATTTCTTTTCTTATTAATAGTTCAAAGAAACAACTGCCTGGAATGAATTCCTAGCGTCCTCTTAAACTTAATGTTATTTAGGTGTAGTATTCATATACTGTACAAATTTAGTCATGTTACTGTATGATGCAAGAAAGTGTAGAACACGTTTGAAATTACATGTAACAGGAAAGTTCTTTTCCAACAGCAGCACACCCTTAAGTGTTTTATTGCACTGGTAATGCTAACAGTGCTAATGCTAATGAAAAAAAAACATTTCATTAATAACAATGTTTTATAAGTAAAAAAAAAAAAGATCATACTTTATCATATTTTATATTTAGAATTTTAGCACTGTCACCTTGCACCTCCAGAGTCTAGGTTCAATTCCCGCCTCGGGGTCCGTGTGCATGGAGTTTGCATGTTCTTCTCATGTATGTTTTTTCTTAAATTTTTTGTTTGTTCATGCACACTGTGAATTTTGCATAATAGGTCCGCTTTAAAGTAATAGCTTTGTCTATGACTGCTACAAAAACCCTGACACTCGTCACTGTCTCCTCACCATATCGACATGTACACACATTTGTAATCCGATTACATGGTACCACCAACATTCAAGTCCCTGTTTACTCTAAGTTGTAACTATAGAAACAAGAACATATTAGAATGAAAATACAGTATAGAATATAATCCTGAGGTTTACCCCACAGACAGGTATAATGTTATTAAAAACTTTTCCTGGCCAATCAGATTTGAGATTCCAGTACAATAAATAAAATAAATACTGTACATAGAAAAAACACATAATGTGTATACAGCAACATTTCCAGTGTTGAATTGACACTCAGAGTGTTTACAGTATATAGTCCAGTTGAACTCTATGCTCTCAAACAAACAAAAAAAAATGCTTAGAACACACTTACAAAAGACTCATGTGAGACACCCAAGTCCTCAGTGTCTTTGGCAGGAGGGGGTTTGGGGAGATCCAAAAGGCAACAAGTCCACTGTGAGAACATTCTTAATACTCTTAATAATTATCCTTCTTAATACTAAGTCTTATCACAAAATCCCTTCCCGCAAAGCCGAATTTCACAGGAGAACTGAATGTGCGCAACATTTTGCCATATCTTCATCTGCACACCCCTCGTTCAGGAAACAGTGTGTCGCCATCTGTTTATTCACTACATCAATCACTTCATTCAGTAATTAATCTAAATTAATATTGAGCTCAACGGTAACAGGCAAAGTTCCAACATGTGGCATAGAATGTAACATCACAACAGACAGACCGTGCGTATAGTGTGCATGCAATCTCAATACCTTTTTTTAAACGAATAATTTCAGATTTAACAGTTTGATAATAATTAAACAACTAAATAATTATTGATAGTTAAAGCAAGAGTTATACGACAAAGTACCCTTAACCCTTGTTGTTTTTATATAGACTTTGTTTTTTTGCTAGGGGACAGGGGTGGCTCAGTGGTTGAGGCATTGGACTATGGGTCAGAAAGTCCCAAGTTCAACTGTTGGGCCCTTGAGCAAGTCCCTTAACCTTCAACTGCTCAGATATATAATGTGATAAAAATGTACGTCGTCTGGACGCCTGCCAAAGGCTAAACTGTTGAATGGTTTGTTTTTGATCATGACATTTCAGCAATAATGCCATGAATGATGTATTTGTCGATCTCAGGTTGCATCATCTTAATGATTAAGATTAAAACGGCAGGAAGAGAAACATCCGTTTTACACTGACTCATTGAGCGATTATATACAGTATGAGCACATCTAGCTGATAAATCTGAAATTAGACTGCTCATGATTTTGAATGGGAAAGCTAGGAAATTATCAGTAACTTGGCATTGCTATTAAGGAAATTTTAAGGTTGAGCTTAATGGCATGAGCTCATAGGCATAAAACTAAATTCTAATTCTAAAACAATTGAAAGGTTCTGTGGTTTTTACTGTGTAATCTGTACATTGATTGGACAGTGGTACTGTGGGTTGTTCAACTGTGGTCACTTTAACTTTCTCTGAAACAAATTGCTGATTAGGACAGGAAACCACAGCATTTTTGCTTATTATCGCTGTAATGTTTTACATGCACCTTGTCAGTGACTGCTGATGATTTGTAACCTGACAAAGGCTTTTAAAAATCGACCTAATGCACATGAAATCTACGAGTCACTTCGCCAGATGTTTTACCTTAAAACAAAGTAATAAGCTGCAAAATCTACAGCACACATAATAATATATATATTTCTAATAATATATATATCACTCTCATTTCACATGCTTTAGACTGGTTTCTATATGCAGGCATTCCGTTGCATTTCGTATAGTGTGAGGCCAAATGCTCTTTCTTTGGCCATATGCACTTACTCATTCTTCTTCAGTGAAAGTATCAACTGCTGGCCTTCTGCTTCTATCATTATCTGCAGTAAAGCTGGAGGACTCTGAGAAGAGAGAAACAAAAATACATGACCTCATATTCCTTTCTCCACAACTTCTCTACAGTACTTTAAATCTGCCAAGCCTACTTTAAAAGTTTCTGAACATGTACGAATCTAAAGATGGCAGATATTAATATAAAGTTCCATACAGCCAAAGAAGCATTTCAACTGACATTTACCATAAGGGCATGTGGCAGATCAGGTCAAGGCTAAACGCTTTAGTATTGATTTATTTTCAAATCCCACATTCTACTATAAGCAGCCCAGTCAAGAAGTCTGTCAAATGCTGATTTTTGCCCTTGTCTACAAACAAGTGACCGCTGGATGTAACAAAAAATGGGTGCCATGTATGCCATTTTTTGTATTAGTTTTATAATGAAGTAAAAAGGAACACACATAAGACAGTTAATATATGAGCGGAATATACTTATTGTACACTGTTAAATTTTGGCAAGGTGGTATCAAAAAGTTTCAAGATACGCGTGCCACATATCCGGTCACCTTCGCAATGCATCCTTCCTCAGACGTCTTAAAACATGGCAGTAGAATTTGCTATTGACAGTCTGACCCCTAGGGGCAAATTCCCAATGCACAATGTCGTGAATGTTGAAAAAGACGATAGGCATGCACTTGTCTGCCTCGCCTTTTTGAGTCGTGGAGATGAAGGGCTCCTCCACTGTGAAGACTGTTTCTTCATCTCAGGGCCGCACCCATACAACCAAGTTGTATGGGTGCGGCCAGGAATGGCTGCAACATTTTCGAGGGTTGAGCTCGTTGAAGGTGACGTTCCAGTGACGTTCTTTAATGTGTGCCACACTAAACTCTGTGGCGTTTCAACACCTTGACCTTTTGATTTTGTTCCTAAAAACACTGCTGAAAAACTTTTGCAGTGTGTCAGGGCAGATGATTCTGCTGAAATAGGCTACTGCCATTAGGCAACACCATTAACATTAAGCAATGTACATGGTCTGCACCAATGTTTAGGTAGGTGGTATGTAAAAAAGCAATATCCACATGAATGCCAGAACCTATGGTTTCCAAGCAGAACATTGCCCAGAGCATCACAATGCCTCTGTCGGCTCAGCTTCTTCGCATAGTGCATTAATTTCCACAGGTAAGCGACATAAACATCCATCACTTACACCTTTCTATTATTGCAAAAATCATTTTTTCAGCAATTTGTGCAAGAGTAGCTGTTCTATGGCACGCTGTTGCCAGTATACAGATTGTTCTTGCTTGGGCTACTTTTGGTACTCACTACTGCATACATGGAACATCACACAAGTTCTGCTGTTTTGGAGATGACTGATTCATCTAGCTGTCACAATTTGGCCCTTTTTAAGTAGCTCTGATCCTTAACCTTACCCCTTTTCCCTGCTTTGAACACAGCTTCAATAACTGGCTGTTCATTTGCTGCTTATTACATCCCGCCTCTTGACAGATGTCAAATGTTATTTATGTCACCTCTTAGTAGTTTTCATGGAATGGTGGATCGATGTAGAAAATCCAGCTAAATATCAACAACAAGGGACTATAACTTCCTTTTTTCACACGGTAAGTAAATAACATATGCTTGGTTCAGGGCTATAACTAATGTTTGCTTTGGCGGTTGCAGCAAAAAATTATTAGCTCATTAATATTTTAATACTAAATGAAATTTCAATGAAATAAGTGTAACAACTGTTTAAAGAGAGAAATAACATAAGGGAATTATACTGCTGCTGAGATCTGATATTAACTTCTGCCATATCACAGCGTGACTGTTAAGGAAGTGTTTACAAGGTTCACACTCTACTCCACACAATAGAGCTTTTCCTGAGTTAATACAAGGCTAAATGTTAAAAGAACACAAATGGAGCTTATAATAAGGAACAGTTCCAGAAAATCACATTAATTAATACAGATTTATCAGCAGGGTTTTAAACAGCCAGAGACTTGTTTAACTGTAAAATACATTTCATGGATTGCCTCCGAACAGATTTATTTTATGAACACTAATTAAGAATTTAAAATGGGTTTCTGTCTCGTCAATCGTTTATGCTGCTTTATCCTGTATACAGGGTTGTGGGGAGCTTGGAGCCTATCCCAGGAGACTAAGGGCATGAGGTAGGGTATACTCTGGACAGGGTGCCAGTCAAGCGCAGGGCACACACCACACTCACTACAGGCAATTTGGGAATGCCAATTGTCCCGCATGTCTTTGGACTGTGGGAACTTGCACACAGACCCCATGGCTGGAATCGAACCTGGATCCTGGACCCAGTGCTTACCACTGAGCCACCACGCTGCCGAGTTTGTAAAGTATGTACGTTACACACCATAGAGCTTTAATTCTGAATCTTTCAATTGAATAAACACATTAGGTCCAATGTGACGTCATCTACAAACCTACCCAGTTGTTGTACTAATGAAGTTTGGATTCAATGTAATACATGTAAAGGCATTGGTACTGTAATATTCCAGAGCAATAGGTATATCAGGGTAAGAAGGGTAGCGTATAACCCGGGTGGAGCTTCAGTTGCTCAGGTTTAGGCTCAGCAACATTATGTGGCAATAAAATGAAGTCAGTTGATGACCTGAAATGTACTGAATCACCAGATTATGTACTGTATATAATGTACTGTATACAGAGTTGTGTGGTGCCCAAAGCCTATCCCAGGGGACTGCATACTGTAATATACTCTGGACAAGGTGCCAGGTTATCCCATCTACAGTATGCATTTTTTCTTCCCTATTTCAGAATTCAAATTTTGAAAAAGTGCTTCTGGGAGCATGAGGAATCATTTTCATACATGAATTGGCCATCGTAGCGCACACTATTGCACCCAAACCTAAAGACAGCTGAATGAAACGTTAAAGGGGTGTGACTTCTTATTTCTGAGTTTTTCATGTACAATTGCTCCACTTAGCACCAGAATTTTTAAGGTGAGCAAATAACGTTGTAAAGCTGGATTGTAAGTGATTACAAGAAATCAAGCTCATTTATGATTGGTTAGATGCTTTACTACACATGATATACCACTCTACATACTGAATGGTGAGTCAGCGGTGATCCTTCCTTAGCTTAAGATCCTTTACACCACCAGTTTCCTTCTGATGGAAAATTCATTTCGATTCGGCTGGATTGGGACAGATTGTTCTGATTGAGATGGCTACATGATGCGTTTTTATTCCAAATGTTCCGCTTGGTTCACACATCTAATGACATGTACAGATTTACTGTATATCATGAACTCTAGTGTACAAGAGAGAAAAAAAAAACCCGGAAATTATAAAACAGAAGTGTTGGTGCCAAACAGATGGTAACTTTCTGACCACTATCAGCAATGTACAGTATGATCTGATGCCTTCATTAATAAAATGTAAGCATGCTCTGTATGAGAATCTTACATTGCTTTAGATTTGCATTACTGATATACTGTATTATGCCACATAATTACTGACGCTAGCTGGTCTTATATTGGTCTTACCATTGAGCGAAGCCAGCTGATTGAGTGTTGCTTTTTTCCATCCAGCAGCAGTGGTACCGTAGTCTCATACTGTTCCAGCTTCATGACTGTGAAAAGCACAGAAAAAATGTAATTGTAGTTTTGCAAGAGAATAAAATGGCATATAAACAGTTTTAAACAAATAGACTGGATGCTAGTCAAAACGGTGAATAAATAAATCACTGAGGTGAATTAATATCAGCATACTGGAACACAGAGGGAAGGGTCACCTCCACAACCCCCACTGCAGATAATGCAAACAACCACAACCACAAAGCAAAATGACATTAAAAACCAATGAGAAATATAAAAGGATAGGTGATGTACAGTACAGTAGATGTGCATACTAGCATACTTTTTCCACATGCCTATCTTGAAAAGGAAAAAAACCCTATCATATTTTTCTGATATTTTTCACTTGCTCCAGCTTTCCATATAGAATTCTACTGCAAACTTACTGTTTTTCTGGGGGGGGGGGGCTATACTAGTACCTTGTTACTTCAGCCTAATCAAAATTTTCCTCTCGCTTCCTTGGGTAGTGCATTAAGTCCCAACAGGCTGCTCCAAACACCAAAACCATCCATTACAGCATCCATTATGAATGAAAGAGGCACACGCTACAGCATAATAGTGCAACAGCTCTGAGACCCAGAAAGCAAGCAAAGCGACCGTGTGCATTATTTTCAGCTCCTCATAGGACTGCGAGCACGTTTCTCTCTGACACACAGACACAAAAAAAATATGTGCACAATTATTTCCTACAACTCTAGGTTTTTTTTCCTTTATCCTTTCTTTAAAAGACTAGTTGTTGTGCTTAAAGTCAAACAATATAATACTAATACTAACACTGCTACTACTACCACTTCTACTACTATTACTACTATTACTAATAATAATATTAAAATGTATCCAGTTATTTGGTATGTTTTTAACACTATTATGCAAAGAGAACTACTTCATTCTTTATACCAAGATCTAGCTGCTGTTGACTAGAATTGCCAGAGGATATGTTATCATTTCAAATTCATATCAGATACATATAATGACATATAAAGACAATAGAATGAGATCATAGTATAAATGTATACCTGGAACACAAATTTTGACTTAACTTACCGTTCATGATGCAATAATACGACTCTTTATGGCTCTTTTAGTGTGACTCTTTGTAATACTTATTATACTAACATATTTTGAATACAAAATGTACTCGTGTCCAAGCAGACCCCTTTAGCCTAATGATATACAGTAATGTACACTATATGGACAAAATTATTAATTTAAAGGAAACAACTGTTAATTATTGAATTCAGGTGAATGAAGAGCGAACTTAATGCTTCAGCACACCAAGACATCTTGGACAATGCCATGCTTTCAACTTTGTGGCAACAGTTTAGGAAAGGCCCTTTTCTTTTCCAACATAACTGTGTCCCAGTGAACAAAGCAAGGACTATAAAAGACATTGGGATGAACTTGAAAGGAGATTGTAAGCCCGGCCTTCTCGGCCCACGTCGGTGCCTGATCTCATAAATGCTCTACAGAATGAATGAGCACGGATTCCCATAGAAACACTCCAAAATCTTATGGACATCCTTCCAAGAAGAGTGGAAGATGCCTTAGTGTTCTAGATTGTTCCACAATGTTGCATAATGTTTCAGAATCATGGAAAGGTCTCGGTATACTGTATACTGACTCAAATAAAAAAGAATAGATTATTCCCTATAGACGTATTATTTCAAAATATCTTTTAGTAACAAATCATGAAATATCACCAGAACCACATTTCTGGAATTTGTACAGTACACAAAATACACTTCATGGTCGGACCCCACCCAATATAGTTAAGGTTAATATGGTGCAATCAAGTGTCATTTTCCAACTGAAATTAACATTCTTAAGGAACTCTGTCAGTAGCAGCACATGGGACTGCAGTTTTTCAAAAGAAGAGAATATTATGGAGGAATGATTAATCAGGAAAATATTACTTTAACCAATAGCAATATGTTCTCTGCCGTTGCAGGAATGAAGTAGTTGCATATTAATCAACTGTCACCTGCACTGCATGTTTATAATAATCTGACCGTCAGTACAGATATTTTCTCTTTATATTCACTAAACCAGTAAATGAAAAAGGAAATAAATTCTCCACATGAGAGCTTAGTGTAAAATGAAAAGCAAAGTAGTTGAGTCGTGCCATCTGTGCTTGGTGTAAAATGGGCTTATTCTGCAAACCCGACCTGGCTAATATGTGTCCATAGTCCGTGAGCTTTTCTGAATGATGTTAGACATTTATCTTTTTTTTTTTTTTTAACCATAAACTTAAGATCTGTTGCAATAGTGCATATTTTCATTTGGCTGATGCTTTCATTCCAAAGCAATTTAAGACAGGACACAACCGAGCAGTTGAAGATTAAGGATTTAACCATCCAAACAATAGTCCACAACCCTAACATACTGCCATCTCCGACTGGAATATCTGTCCACATCCTTAATAAGGATGAAAAGAAAACGCAGGCCTGAAGTATTTCATCACTAATACATGTCCAGTGCCACATGCACATTATGTTTTACTAGTTCTTCTACACTTTACACTCTTAAGCTTTTGTAGCAACATTTACTGACATTTTTAGTTATCAGGTAACCCTAACAAATTTGTGCTGTGACCAGTGTTGCCCGTATATTGCAATTCAAAGCATCAGCCCTGCACCTCCCCATTAATTACTGGAAAAGAAGCATGGCAGTGTGTCATCCTTGCGTGAGAAACTCCCTTATTCCTGCTTTCCATGATTCATTTCATGAACTATGGACGAAGAATCTTGCACAATCATTTTGAAAGCGCATTCCGGATAATTCCACCACCTCAGGTCCTTCAGTTACTGAAGACTGAGAGGACAACGACCTCAGATAACCTAATAGTAACATATTTGGATACTTAATTTAATGTGCATTTAAAATGAACCTAAATGGTATCAGTAAGTAGTACACACATGCGCGTGCGCACACACACACACACACACACACACTGTACAAGTACTACTAATAAAACCCCTAAGGAATATATGCTGAATGTGTTTGTGTTTAAATACCTAATATCTGTCAGTATTTCATACATGAGGACAGAGGGGCTCCAAGGAAAAAAGCTTTCAAACCACTGCTCATTGCTCTACTCTAGAGTTGCTGTTGCCTCACCATGACAAATAAGTGAAATGATCACACAAAAGCTTTCAAAAAACGAAGTAAACAACAGCAATATTATGAAAGACTTCGGTAATTGCAGCCACTTCTGCTGGATTCCGGAAGATTCACTCGTAATGATTCTTTCAGCCTTAGTTTTAGATAGCAGACACATCAGCAGACTGCTACACAAGTTTCTAGCTCTGTTGCTAAATTGTCAATCCTGTGCTTTTAGCACTGTTGTTGGTAGAGATCATTGGTTTAGGTTTTTGTTTGTTTGTTTGTTTCATCTCAGCAGACATTAAGGCTGCTGTCAGTAATTACATACCTTCTACAAGAACATTTTGTAGGTTTGCCTGAAAACAAGTATAGCCACAAGCTAGTAATAACTGACACATCATGCTACTGTATGTTTAAATACGTTACAGTATATGGCCAAAATGTCTCTATAAGGTCAAAACTGTTTTCATAAAATAGAAAGTTAGTGTTCTATGTTGGGTGTAGAATCTCTTGTTCAACATACAAAGTAGTGCCCTTGTTCAGTGGTTTGATTCAGCCCTGTGTTAGAAGCTAGTTAGCTTTGTATCTTGCATTAGCCATGAACAAATCAGTGAGAGGAGACATGAACCTGTTGGTGGACGCTTGCTCTAACTTTCACTAGCACTTCTGAAAGATCAAAGCACACATGTATTGTACCATTCAGAGGCAATTCAGAATGACTTATTACATTACAGGAGCCAAAGTGTTGTTTAAGATGACATAACATTATCAGATGTTTTCTCATTGAATGTGCTACCGTGACTGGTTAAGAATGTGGGGTTTCGCAGGCAGCTCTTCCCCCCTCTTTCCAGTACTGAGGACTGCCATTGGAATTTTTTTGTGGTACACAAAAAACGTGTAGGTGTGTAGGTTTTCTCCGAACTGTGGCCACAATGCCAAAAGCACACAGTTGTATAGGATGACTGCTGTAGCATTTCCCTTCTGTGATGGCCCGCCACATTGAGGGGTAATATGTGCAGGCATTCAAATACAGGTCTATATAAACATGTGCACAGATCCATTCACTTATCATTTATTATTTAGTATTTTGTTTAGTTAATTGCTTTGGTATTTATTTCTATTAAACAGACACCAACACCATTAATTTCATTTAGATATTTATTTATTTTAAGTGCATCATAACAGGGTGGAGTGCACACATCCTAGTTTATGTTGTACTTTCTATGTTGGCTTAATATTGTTTTTCTTTGAGTTTAAGTTACCGTTGAGGGGTGAATGGCTCGTGGAGCTCTCACTGCGGTCCGTCAGCTATTAAGGTCCAGCATGCCGCATTGACCGCAACTATGGTTCCATCGGCCGTACCAACATGTAGACTAACTGTGGGAGGGAATTGGTTGTCTGCCATTTGATGTTTGTGTATATCCATATAATATGTATGGGTTTGATTCTTTCTTTTTCTAATTGTTTTGTTTAATTTAAATTAGTTATTTAACTACCCCATGTTTGTTAGTTTGGCTGTTTAGTTTGGTTGTTGTTTTGTGGTTCCCCCATGTGTTTAAAAATGGACTGGTCCGTCCCTTTAAATGGTCCCCCATTGTTAAGCTCTTTCTATTGGGGTCTGTTGGATTCAGTCCTTCTAAGTTAGTTTGAATTTAACTTTGATTCTTTTGACCTTTTTGGAGTATTTTATTTGGTTAGAACTTTTAAAAGCTTGGGTTTCTACGCCCCTCATTCTTTTTGGGCTGCAAAGGCCCTCACACCTTCATTGGAACAAAAGAGGCCCATACTGTACATGTTCTAGCAGGACAATGCCCCAGTGCACCACCAACTGCAACTCAGGGCTCCTTGCCTAACATCAGTGCCTAACTAGCACTCTTGTGGCGCAATGGACAAATCCCCAGAGCCATGTTGCAAAATCTAGTTGAATGCTTTCCTAGATTTATGGATGTTATTACAACGGCACAGGGGGACAAAAGCTGGAAAGAGCTCTTCTATGCATGGTTAGTTGTTTCAGCCACCAGTATATATGAAAAAAAATATGTAGTATATAAGCATATGAAATACTTAGAATTCTATTATAATTCTTCATTAAAACATCTTAAACAACAGTGGAAACAAATCAGGTAGGTTGTACTATGAAGTGCAGATTATGCAGATTAAGCCCAGTGTGCACCAGAAGCACTAGTGGAACGTTGCACCTGTTCCCCAATGCATTTTCTTTTACACCCAAAGCCAGTCTTACATTAAAGCTTCACTAGTTCAGTAAATACAGCATAATGTGCAAATATCTGTACTGAATGTAAACACTCATATTTTATATGAGATTTTCACAGTGTGCATTTAAACTGACAGCAGAGAATATTGAAATACATTTTCCTGGGTGTGTATTTGGATTCACTCACACATAAAAGTGTACACCACCACCAATAACTATAAAGATTGAACGCTGTGAATAAAAACAACACTTGATTACACTACATTAAGGATGTTTTTCTCCTCTCCTAGTGATTAATTGAAAATCTATTCATCTATTTCATTAACTCTTATACATATTCAAATATGAAAATTAGGAGAAGGCACATTATTGTTGAGGACATTGCCAAATAATTGCGTTCACTTGCTAATCTCATAAAAACGTCCCATGACATTAAAATGCATAGATTATAAAGTATAGATTTCTATAGATTTTACTTTTGAATCGTTCTTAGAATGCTTTTATTGTGTATAAAAGCTTGTGCGAATTCTTATGAATTAAAAATTTT